>JAUPMG010067270.1:0-13304 GCA_031762675.1 Pachysandra terminalis
CGTCTTCCCTAGGCATGGCCTATCCAACCCATCTTAATCATCATGCCAATAAGCATGGTTGCATAATCAGTATTCTTATGATCACAGAAAATAAGAATACTTTGGGTTTAATCCTAAAAAAACGTTGACCGGTTATGTCTTATTAAAATTAATTATAAACTTTAAATCCGATTTAATAATAATCCTCCTAATCATGCGAGTATCAAACAATCAAAGTAAAAACCTAAAATTCACGAGATTAATACCATAAACAAAAAGGAAGAGTTTACATCAATACTCCACAAGGAGTTTAGCTACTCATGGATGGCTAGCCTGGGCTTCAACACGTCTGTGTAGAAGTCCACCTCCAAAAGACAACTTCTGCTCCAGTGCTTCTACTCCAACTCGCTATGAATCCCCAAGAACTAGAATTAGATCTATCCTAAGGTTAATGCCTATCTCCAAAACGAAATTAAAAGTCCCAATATATAGATAAAGCAATCCCAAAAGGATTGGAACTCTAATACCACAAGAACTCTCTGAAATCTTGGCTTTACTTTTAGACTGCCCAGAATAGCCCCCCTTGCGACTCGATGTTGACCTAGAAAACATTGGAATTGGAATGTGACTATTAAGGACAAAGTTGTAGATATTTGTTTTATCGTTTCAACGACACTAACATCACCTTGATCGGACTTAAATAGAGGGAGTTATGGCGAAAATATGGAAACCTACTCTGTGATGTCTCTGACGGATATCATGCGCTCGATCGCAAATTATTGCGATCGATTGCACAATGCAGTTCTGGGCTTTTTTGGGCTGATCTTTGACTTGGTATTTTGGACTTTCTCCATGGGCTTCCTTCTTGGGCTTCAAGACGTAATTGTCTTGGGAATTGAGCTTTGCTTTTCTGCTCTTTAGGACTTTGAAGCTTGATCCGATTACAGCTTAAGTTGGCTTGATTTAGTCCATATCTTCCTCATCATCACCAACCCTGCAAAACAAGATAAATGCATTAATTCATTCACATAAATACATCTCTAAGACTAACAAACATGAGTAATAAGTCTAAAAGTGCAAGTGTTACACACTTATCACACCCCCAAACCTACACTTTGCTAGTCCTCGAGCAAAGGAAGAATTAAACTAATTCCCTTATTAAAACTCATCTATCATAATTGCCAACAGAAAATTTCCAAACCCAGTTGATCATATCAGCAAGTAGGAAATTAGAAGTTAACTCAATGAATTGAATCTAAATCCCTAAGAATTGATTCTTTGACTCCACACTATATCCAAAGCTAAACTTTAATCCTATCCTACTTAAATACCCATACTCAAGCAATTTAGTACATGCAAGTGAAAGTGAGAATCACAAATCATGAAATTTTTCTGGATTGGTCTTTTTGTCCAAACACATGATGTTGTTGAGTTGGGATGTTGGACCCTTGGCTTTGGTACTAACACTTGCGTTGCTCTATGGCGTAGTGAAAAATGTCAAGGGTCAATATGTGGATTCCTCTCCCGCCAAGTAGGGAAGAACGTGTCTTGTTCGAAGGTGGTAAGGTGTTCAGAAGGATGACGAGGCAGGAGGCGTTGTAGTCTCCCGGCCATAAGCTATTTTGGTTCCCCCTTTTTACGGCCGTAGGCCGTTTCTCGGGGCTTGGAGTCAGTTGCTCACAAAAGAACGTAAGCTACCATTCTAGGGCCGATGGGGCTTTGTGCCCTTTCTAAAGATGGCCCTTAGCCAGCTAGATTGTATTTTGTACTGATGTCTATATGTAATACGGCCTTTGTTGGGCCGTAGTTTTTCCATTGAACTTCTTTGACATCGTTGTACTTTTTCGATGGACCGTTTCCTGGGCCATGAATATTTCATGTTGTGGTTAATGGAGTCACATTTTGTAGAAACAGTTGTTTGGCAAATTTAGCTTCATCATTTGATGCCATATTGTTATGGCGTATATTCACCTATCGTCACTGGCCAATGACAACACGACATGTGGTGCCAGAATGCCACCTGTAGCCCCGATCACGGCACAAGGATGCCAAACGTCACGCCGATCACGACATATGAAGGAGGCACAAGCGTAGCGCTGATCATCAACGTACAAGGTGCCAAGTGTAGCGCTGATCACAACGTACAAAGAAATCAAATGAGCACTGATCAACGACATACAGGAAGCCAAGGGTAATGCTGATCAACGACGTATAGGAAGCCAAGTGTAATGCCGAAAGCATCACTCGAGGGGCCAAGTGTAGCGTCGAACATAGCGCACGAATAAGTTAGTGCGAGCATTAAGGGTACTTAGTGCTCATAGGAAACCAATAAAAGTGTGACACTTGTTGCACGTAGGACTAAGTCAGCACCGTTGCTCATGAACATGATGGAGTCATAGATGTGCGACGCATGGCAAGGAGAAGCAAGGCAAGTGATCTCACGCACCCGGTTAATTCCCCATGAAGAGGGAAAAGCGCGGGAGTGATCAACCCACTTTCTGAGCAAAGACGACATGCAGATGTTCCTTTAACCAAATTGAACGGTTACATGATCTATTAAAGTCACTCTATAAAAGGAAGATGGCGTACTTCTTCTCAAATGCTCTAGCAACATCTACACAAATCCAACAAAGTCTAGAGAACGCTGCATCTTAGGCTTCCGGGTTTCCTATCCTCCTTATCATTGCCTCCACTGCAACACGAGTGCCCAGTTCCTCTGCCACTCAACAGTTAACCTCACTCCTTGGAGTATTGTCTACAACATTGGCAATCCCATCCAGTCTGCATGTGCGACCATAGCCATTGGGAGGAGAGGCTCCTTTGTTCGTCAATCAATCTGGTTTGAGCCGCAGCTCTCAGCCTCAGACTTTGGACGCCTATCCAGCTTGCTCGCGCGACCGATGCCGCTACATAATGCCTCATGTTCATCAGCCTTCTTTTCTATCTTTTGCATTTTTATATTTCTCTCTCGAGAAGCTACCTGTAGGTAGTCTATCCAGAGCTGTGATCATGGATACTGTGACAACCACCACTGGCTTACCAACCTTCTTTCTTTCCTCTCCTTTATTTTGTTTACTTACATGTCGTAGACGGTCCTATTATTTAATCTTGAATAAACACTTGGTTAGGAACTAGACTCTCTTTGACTTCAACTGGGCTATCATATTTTCACCATCTGAAGGGAGAACTCCATATCTAAGGGAAGGGAGAACTCCATACCTTTCGTACAATCGGCAAATAACCTTAAACGTACGCATTACGGTGGCTAGTTACACCTTCGATTGCTCAGGCAACTTGGACAGACTGTGTGATTAGGCGCCTAGGCTCAAACACCAGAAGACCCCTAAGTCCTGGCATGTTCGTGTGACACACACATACACATAATCTCTTACACCAACACTGCACCTAGGCTAGAGCCTAGAGTCGCTCCCGCGCCGCACACGCTTGCGCAACAAACGACGACCCGCACACTGAGGGAAGGATGCCCCAAGGAGGCAACATACTCTTTGTGGCACGCGTGGTGAGACATTAGGTGTAAATGATGCCTAGAAGAAGCCAGCGACTCGTGGGAGAAGATGCCGATGAACATCTGCCTTCAGCAGGTGGAGAACATTAGGCACATGGTCCTCCTGGAGCCATAAATGAGATTGGGTCTGCGTCTGATCTTGCTCAACAACAGGGAGACTAGGATGTATTAATACAGTCTTCATTACAGACCTTTGTCAACCTCTTTACGAAAATGATGTCTTAAACTAGTCGGTCTTTCGTAGCGATTAACGAAAGCATCCGCCGAATAACGGCTAATCCCAATGATCGCAACTAGTTACGTTTCCTCCGCGTGAAGAAACACCAGTCACCGTGAGGAGATATGGCCGTATTGAAACTCCACTAATACCGCCTACCGGAATCGGCCCGGGGGCACCATGGCTAAATGGCAAAGATGCCACGAGACAACCCCATGAGGGAAATATAGATACCGGACAAGGGGAAAATCCACCCCTGGTAGTTGCTAACAATTTTCCCCAAGAGTTCAATGATATGGTCGATCCCACGGCTGGATGTCTCGATTGAAACCAGGCATACGACATGGTGCAATAGGCCTTAAACAGCTTGCCAAATAAAAGGGTAAACAAGCCTGTATACAGAAGGCGGTTTCTTGGATGGATTGATTGCCGGATTGATTATCCGAAGGGATTCAAAATACCAGAATTTTCCCTCTTCTCCGATGAAGACAAACAATCGACTGT
Organism: Pachysandra terminalis; assembly: GCA_031762675.1. Lineage (NCBI taxonomy): Eukaryota > Viridiplantae > Streptophyta > Magnoliopsida > Buxales > Buxaceae > Pachysandra > Pachysandra terminalis. Next base: position 4,227 of record JAUPMG010067270.1, read on the forward strand.
GGAACACATTGTACGATTTACCGTCCAATGTGGTGAAGCCTTAGCTAGCAATTACTGTAAGCTGAGGCTATTTGGCAATTCCTTAACAGGACATGCCTTCACATGGTACGTAACTTTGGCTCCCGACTCGGAACCGAGTTGGATTGAGATGAAGGAGAAATTCCACACTCAGTTCTAGAGAACTGAGCTAGAGATTTCAATTGCCGATTTGGCCAGGCTAAGGCAATTTCCTGATGAATTGGCTGACAGATTCATAGCCCATTTCAAGAGGGCTACAAATGGTCTGGGGATCGAACTTTGAAAGAAGTTCGAGTAATGGAATTCGAGGATCTCTTCGAGCTAACTCTAGTGTCACTATGTATGAATGACTTCTGAAAGAAGAAAGCCAATGAAAAATGGCCACGTTCGGAACCTATTATCAGGATTCGAACTATGAAATAGATATGGCTGAAATTGTGGCCAAAATACCAATGGTGTGTTCATCCCTAGAAAGAAAGGACCAACAGGGACTTTGCGGTTTCAAAAAGACCATCTATGATGACACCGGGAGATATGTGTATGACATATCCAAGAGTGATGAGATCTTTGACCATATCCTAGGAGATTTCTGCAAATGGCATGGTTCAAAATCCCATTCGACTACTAACTACTTCGCTTTTCGTAATAATGTGCAAGAAATTATTGATAGGGGAATCCTCAAATTCCCAAGAAAAGGAAAGGAAGCAATGGAAGTGGACGCCAACCTGTTCCCAGAAAGGTTATCGATTAACATGTTGGCATCCAAAGTTGTTGGCCCGGAATCAAAGGCTTCGCCCTCGGTGAAGGGAACACCTTCTGGCTGAGGAAATGCTTTGAGATTATCGAGGGCCACCTACACTGAACCCAAGGTAGACTAGAAGAGTAAAACTCTACTGTGTGATAGATGCCTTGGGGAGATCTGCCAACGAGTATGGGGATGTGTAGAAAACCATGAGGAGCGTGAAATAAATGGTCAAGATGGGGGCAACAAGAGGCTCAGCCACGGAGGATGGTGAAACCACCACTGGTACAACACATCAGGTGGAATAAGTTCACCCATATGAAATTCCCACATTCGGTTCAAGAGATGATCAGATCCCAAAAGAGAATATGGCAATGGTAACAAGCCGACCACAGGACCCTAATCCATCAGTGTAAAGACCGAACTGTGATGGATGGATATGATGAAGTAAGATTTGTCTGTCCACGGAGGGCCCCAGTCAAGGAACGACAGATCAAAACTTCACCAACCAAAGTGACGGCTAAGAAAGGTCCGATCGATGAATCAACACTAGAGGACATGGAAGAACAAGCTCTCTGTCTTTCCCTTGGGGCACTGATAGCTAGGTTTGGAATCTCAGTGGTTTCTACTTCATCAGCCACCACATCGACCGATGAAGATCTATCTAAGGTCAAAGTAGAGATGATAGAAAAAAATCCCTTCTCGGCCAAGTCTGACACGATCGATACGGTTGAAAGTCCTGGGGAGACTAAAACAAAGATACCTATGTCTAGACTGAACGAGGTTATGCTCTGTCTGTCAATGAAAAATATGTGCATAATGGAGGAAGCTCCATAAAGGCCTTAGAAAGAAGGTTGGCCACAGTCGAGGCCACCTTAATAGGGGTGAATCGCTCAAGGGAAGATGTCCCAGCAAGCGGAACGCTTCAATCCAAATGACCGATTAGACAGTCTAGCAGATTCAAGATCGAGATACCATATATAGCATTGTGTAAAGACGACCGAGAGGCCGCAATATGTGAAAATATAAAGAGAAAAATGGCCCGCGGCTGTTTCCAAAATCAAGACATGGCTCCAACGACCCGCGAGTGAGGTGAAAACAGTCTAGAAAATGACCGAAAAGATAACTTTAAAATGCAACGGGCTGGGATTGGTCGGGCTCGGGCCCGGCCATTAGCCATAGGTAAGTGAAATTATGTTGGCCCGAGCCCGACCCGGCCCGAGCTTCGGGCTTAACATTGCTTGCCCATGCCCGCCCGTTGTGTTATATACCAAGTCCGAGCCCGTCCATAATAGGATCTAAGTTATTAGATATTAGGCAAAAATAGTACAATTTTGCAGTTGCTAAGATTTGAACCCAAGACTTCAAAGACACAACAAGAGATTCTCACCACTAAGCTACAACTAAAGGATGGTGCCAAACGTAAGTAAACTTTATATATAACTCATATCTTCGGGTCGGGTCGGGTCGGGCTAAATCAAGGCAAACCCGAGCCCGACCCGAAAAATTAATCGAGACGTATATTTCAGCCCAGCCCGGCCCTACGGGTTCCTAACCCTTGCCCAAGCCTGCACAAACATAGGGCCGGGCAGGTCACCAGGCCCATTGCCACCAATACCACAGGCCAAAGACAACCTAACCAGCTTTCCTTTTCCACAACTACTGATGGTTGGAACACAAACCTATCGTAATAAAGGACCGTTCTGAAGGGCCAGGAACCTAGTTAGAATAACCCTTCTTCATCTCAGTGTCCCTTTTCACCATCTTGAATTCATTCTTCTTCAGTCAAGACGTCTGTCACTCCCCAGATCCCGATGCCTGAATCCCAAGGTGGATGGCACGAATCACGAGGTGTGACCTTCAGGTTCCCAACCAAGGAACGCGGAACACAACAATCAACCATAATCAAATTCTATAATGCTATCATTAAACAAATCAGAGTGCGGAAGTTAGTTATTAAAATCCAATTACATCAAATTATTCTAATGGCTACATAAGAGCCTACAAACCAAAATAACTACTCTACTGCCCTATTACATCAAATTGAACTACTAATCAAAATTAATAATCAACTAAACAGCATCAATCCACGCAAACCATCCAATCTCCTTAACCTGCAACATAAATAGGGTGCGTGAGCTTTGAATGCCCAGTAAGAAGAATTCTATCATCCGTCCTCAAGGGATAATGTTAGTCCAAACAACATTCAATTTCATGGAAATAAGACAATAACAGTAAACATAACATATTAACCAAGTCATGTCAATCATAAGAATTCCACAATATCAATCTCGTATATACATGGAAGCACTCTACTATCTGGTGATCAGCCAGTCATCAATCTCCACCAACAACCCGGTCCACGACCTTACGGTCAATATGTCTCCACATTCAATCATCCCATGTGTACATCGTGATTTTGTAGGATTCGCAACCTACCAGGCTCAATTCCCGAAGCTATTTCGTAACCTTTTAAGGAGTTTACACCCAAGGGCGGCTACCTATAACCTTTTAGGGAATTAATACCCAAGGGAAGATAGTCTGTGTGTCAGTTAACCATAACTTTTTAGGAAATTAATACCCAAGGACAGTTTATTCATAACTTTTTACGGAATTAACCCCAAGGACCAGAAAATAGTCTGTGTCTGTCCACACTATTCGGTGGAGCTGCCGGTGGACCAGAGCATATCAAAGGGTCAGAATCAACTACATTTAAGGTCCTGTTGGTGGAGCAGTCGGTGGACCGAACTTGTCTTTGTGTTTTTCTCAGGTGTTCGGTGGAGTAGAAGGTGGACCGAAGCCTAGAGAACTCCCATTTAAGCTATATTTCACGTTCTGTCAGTGGGCTGGTCAGTGGACCGAAGCCTATAGAGCTGTCACTTTTCTGGGTTTTTTAGCTTCGACGAACAGTTGGTATTGTGGTCATATCTTCCTAAAAACTAATCAGAATCGCTTCAAACTTGTTTTTGATGTGTTTCTAACGAATAGAGGATTCAGAATAAAATACAAAATAAATTATTAAAAATATCTAGATGGGTTCTATAAGCGAGGGTTCATAGCTGTACAATTTTCAGGGTTCTTGAAACCCATCTTTTGGTATCCGAATCCATTCCCATATGAGTTAATAGTCCAAAATCAATCATATTAGCATCCATCACATCCACAAAACATAACCTATCAATCTATTAAGATTATAATCAAACTTAACATGGATCAAAGCATGTGTGTATATATGTATGTATATGTGTGTATATATATATATATATATATATATATATATTCATAAATTCTGGAAATCACCTAGCATCCTATCAAGTGCATAGCACATAATCAAACACACATATATTGTCTTAAAACAACCTTAAAGTAGTTCATGCTACATGATATCAATAATAAACATAAAATCAATCATTAATGACTTCCGGAACCCCAAGAGAAATATACAGAAAATGCAACTTACCAGTTATGCTCTTTTAGATGTTGATCCTAACGTGTTCTTCTTCTTCTACCTCCTTTTCCCTTTCAGACCTCGATCCTAGCCATCTCTTTCTTCTCTTCTCTCCAGTTCCAGCCATAGCCTCCTTTCTTTCTTTTCTCTCAAACTCCAAAACTCTACTCCACCTATCCCAAAAACACTATTCACGTCACCCCTTCTACCTCATATTTATAACCTCCTCCAGTACTAAATTCTCTTCCTAATCCTCTTCTAACTTCCCACATGCTTACCCAAATAGATATGGTAACTTCCTCACTAAGAATCCTCCCCAAAAACAAACTCCTACTAATTAGAAACTCCTTATCAAAATAGAAACTCTCTCTCTCTCTCTCTCTCTCTCTCTCTCTCTCTCTCTCTCTCTCATTCTAATCCAATCAAAATAATATTGAAATTACTAACATAACATTCACCACTAATTAGAAAGCTTTTAGAGCACTTACCTATCCCATCTAACTTCTAATTCAAACTCACATGTCCCTACTAAGTCCAGCCAATCTAACTTTAATTAATTACACCCCACTCCCTCACAACTTCTATTAATTACAAAAACCCCAACAATTTCACTTAATTATGATATAGTCCGATTCAGCAATACTATAACGTATTGGCACCATCAATAAGAATTCAATTTCAATTAAATTATTTAACTCTATTAAATAATCACACACATAATTATTATTATTAATTTTCTGGGTCCGGGTCACTACAACGTCGTAACTTCGCTCACCGCCAACGTTAGCGTCACTGTCACTTCCTATTGACTCACGTCTAATCTTGCTCGCATCTCCTGCCTTTGTCCTCTTGCCTTGATGATGGCTTCTCTCCACCCCAACTCTGCTATCGGTTTGTCCAGATTGACCGTCACAGCTGCATCCACGATATCCTCTATGCTCAGTTGAGAAAATGATTCCTTAAGCTCTCCATACTTCTGTAATAACCTGAACTTTTATAGGGATTAATTTATAATTAATAAAAATATAGGGGTTAATTTAAAACTTTAGTAAGTTAGTTACATGTTTGACTTTGACTGTTTGTGATTGGTGGGCTGCACAATAGGAAAACTAAAGTGCTTCATACATAATCATAACTCTTTAAGTTATAATGTAGTGACCCAGACCCAACTGGAAAATTATAGATTAAATTCTAATTAATCTACTAATTGCACACCGGGGATTTTATGAAAGATACAAGGTAGAATTAGACTAATTAATAACTATGAAAACTTTGGGACAATTGTCTAATTAACTAGAAGTTAACAGTATGTTCTAATCTAAATGGCCCTTAACACATAAGCAACGAATTGGGCCCAAAACTCAGATAAAAGTCCAATAGGACTTAAACAGGTAATTACAATTAAAGTAAGGTTAATTAAGGAATAAATCATTAAACTAAACAAACGATTGATTCTTTACTGTTTGAATTTTAAATTAAATATTTGAATTCAAATAAACTAAAAAGGGATAGTGTTCAAATAGACTAAGGAACCTAGAAGCTAGAAGGAGGAGAGAGAACAATTCTCTTTAGGGTGGGACGTCCAAAACAAGGAAGAAGAAAAGGTTCAGGTTTAGAGTTGCAGAACAAAGAATGAGGAGGCCGTTAGGGAAGAAAGAAAAAGAAGAAGTAATGGAGAAAAAGAGAAAATCGTATTGTAGGAAGAAGAAGGCTAGGGAAAATGAGACAAAGAGAGAGGAGAAAAGATAAAGGGAAGAGAGAAAGAAAGAGGAGAAAAGAGCAAGAGAAGAAAAGAAAAGAATCTACATCTATGAGAAGAAACCTAGGAAGTGCAAGAAGAAGGAAGAAAGTGAAGAGGAAGAAGAGGTTGGTTATGACGGGCATCGAGAGAGTGAGGACGAAGATGACTTGCTAGAAGAATGGGACAAAGGATAGAGAACATTGATGAGACAACATCTAAAGAGGCAAGAAAAGCTAGATGATGATAAGGACTACTATTAGACAAGAAAAGGTAGGGATTCCTTCGTTTCTACGGTAAATGCCTTTATGTATGATTTCAATGCTATAGATATAGTTTTGATGCATGATCCATGATTGTGAAGCATGTCTAGATTAGAGATCTAGTAGAAAGAAAGTTGATTGAACATCATGATGATTACTTGGTTGATTAACATGATTAAATTATGCTTGTTGTGCTTTTAGTGTTCTTATGTGCTTATGTGAATCATATGTGAATTCTGAGAATTATGTTGTATTTTGATTGATTTGGTAGTTTAAATCTGTTTTATAAATTAAGTTTTATATAAATGAAGTATTGATCACATATACCTGGTTTAGAGACTGAAATATGATTGCTTGTGACCTTAGAAACATTGGTTAAGAGTATAGGCACGTAACCCTAGAAGAAAACCCAGAAATTGGCTGAATTTCTATGCTCGGCAGGAGTGTCGGCAGCTGCCGAGCACCTACAGAAAACCCCAAAAATGGTATGTTCTCTAGACTATTTATCGAGGTTCGGTAGCAGTGCTACCGACGGGTCCGGTAGGAGTCACGGCAGCTACCGAGGTGCTGCCGAGGTCCAAATGAGGCCAAATTTCAGGGAGGTGTTCCCTAGTGAACTGTACACATGCCTGTATAGTTGGTTTGTGTGCAAAAGATCTAGAATTGGTCGAATTATGAAAAGTGTAGGAGAAGGTTTAAAATTCAGGATTATTGGACTAATTCGGATGGAATAAGAGATGATATTCGTTTAAAGGTTTTGGATATGATCATAGGACCCCAAGATAGGATTAGTATGATTAGAAATGGTTGCGTAGGACTTGGTTGGTTGAATGACGCTTTTAGCATCTAATGTTGACTTATGTTTGACTTAGGTTGACTTATGTTTTCCTTGTGCTGAACTTGATGAAATCTTGTGTGTTGAATGAGGGTATAGTGAGTATCCATGTTTGTGAATATTGTCTGCGATTGATGCTTTATAACTTGAATTGTGATCTGGATGGGTGAACTTCCACCATGGGTGAATGTCCCCAAAAGGAAAGGTTTGGTATGGGTGTATTCCACCATGGGTGAGAGTCCCTAAAGGATGGTTTGGTTACAGGTGAGTTTCCACGGTGGGTGCAAGTCCCTAAAGGAATGGCCGTAACTGGTGTATTCCACCGTGAATGCAAGTCTCTTAAGGAATATTAAGGGTGGATTTCTACCGTGGGTACAAGTCCCTAAAAGAGTGGGTTACTAGCATATGGTGGTTTCCAGCCGTGGGTGCAAGCCCATAAAATGTGATGGTCACAACAGGTGTGTTCTTCCATGGGTGCAAGTTCCTAAAAGAACAGGTTACTGTTACAGGTGTGTTCTTTCGTGGGTGTAAGTCCTTAAAGGAATGGGTCGTTTGGTCCTGAGATGAATTGAACACATGATTGGGCTAGGCCTGGTCATTCCTGGATTGCATTTCACCTTATCTCATTTTATGATTTCATCATACACTTGCATTGCATTGCACTTAATGATTAAGTGACTGTGATGCATTATCATTGGTAACTTGTTTGAATTGATTTTGATTGTGATGGGTTAGTATTGGTACTGGTTATGGGTGTACTTCCACCGTGGGTGAAAGTCCCTAAAGGAATGCTTGGTTGTAGCAAGGTAGAACCTTATGGATATTGGTACTGGTTATGGGTGTGCTTCCACCGTGGGTGAAACTAAAGGAATGTTGGCCGTAGCATGGTGGGACCATGTAGTATTTGTTTGTAAACATAGTGAGACTATGTGTCGATATATGATATTGCTATGTGGTTACTTGGCCGTAGCATGGTGGGACCATGTGGTATTTGTTTATGTGTTTGATTGGCCGTAGCATGGTGGGACAATGTGGATATTGTTGTGAACATAGTGAAACTATGTGGTTAATATGATACTTGTATGCTTGTGTTGCATGATGGAACCATGTGTATGTATGCTTGTTGTGGAGCATAGTGTAACTATGTGATTTCTGTAATCTTGGTTGTTGTGTCACATGGTGGGACCATGTGTATGCATGTATGTGTGTATGTTTTGAACATGGTTGATCCATGTGAAAATCTGGTTGAACATGATAGGATTATGTGGATAGCATTAACATAGTGGAACTATGGGAATGGTGAACTGTTGACTTGTTAAAATATGATCTTGTGTGGCTTCCATGTGAATAGTGATTTCATATGATGTTTGTAATATGCATATTAATATGTCAGATATATTATAAGGATATGTTTAACATACATTTGACTGAGTTATTATAGGATGGTTGAAATGCATGAATTAACCGTATTGTTATGCATGCATAAAAGTAGATATTGTAGTCTCGTTTGATTTCTGTACTAAGCTTCGGCTGACCCTTATTTCTACAGGTCATCAGTTAGTTTGACCTGGATTGCTGGAGAAGAGATTTGATGGTTGAGATGCTTTTGCTCTTGAGACTACTTGACTTACTTTAGTTGCTTTTATTTTATTTGGTTTGACCCCATGTGGACAGAAGTTGTAATAGAGATTATGTTTACTTTATTGTGGGTTGATGCTCAACGTACTTTTAGTAGAGCTATGATTTTAATTTTGAGAGACTTCCGCTGGTGTTTATTTTGTTGAGACTCTAATTCAACCAGGTGAGGGTTGATTATGTGGCTGGTTATCCGTTTCCACGTGGTGGATTTGAAGGTTATTCCCTTGGAATCCTAGAGATTCTATATCTCGAATTTGGGGCGTGACATATAAAGTGTGGCTAAGATCTTATAGGAACTTTTAATCTTAAATCTAATGGTTAATAATTCAAGGTGATTAATAAGATAATATATAATTAAGGATTATAAGTCATTAATAAAGAATTTCAGCTTAAATA
>JAUPMG010067281.1:0-13304 GCA_031762675.1 Pachysandra terminalis
GGAAAGTCATAAATGTATTGCATAAACTATAAAACATAAAGTAAATCATACATATGACATGTTATAGAATATATCATCAATTTTATAGAATATATCATCAATTTTACATAGAAGTATCGTATCGACCTGGTCGATACACGATACGTATCGCGCGATACGATACGATATTTTGATCTATGTGCACGCGTCGACTAGCTTTCGAAAAGGTCCTCCCTTTGGTGGTGTAGAAGACCTCGAACCAGGGGCCTTCAGTCTTCCGAAAACAGTTCAATCAAAGTAGGATATCATATTGAAGATGGGTTTAGTAGGAGAAACCTCCATGGTTTTACCATTTTGAAGTTGGGTTGCTTTTAGGAGTCTAGAGAGCTGGTCTTGGGCTCAGGTATTCACTCCCCTTTATTGGAGCTATAAAAAAAACTGGCGATGCTGCAAGAATGGCATGCAGGGTGTAACGCCTGCTTGCGAATTGCTAGCGGGTGTTCGAGGGTTATAATTGATGGGGACCTAATGAGTTTTATTTAGCAAGAAGATTCAAAGAGGAACCTCCCAACGGTGACAGAGTCTTACCTGAGCAATGGATAAAAGGATATTATTGCAACCACGAAGGGTTGCCCCAATGGTCACTTACAGTTGGTGCCACATAATGCACCAGGTTTGGGGTTCGATTCTGCGGGGGGGCGTTTCACTCGGGGTCACTGGAGGCTTACCCGGTCGTTAACTTCAGGGCCTTAGGGATTAGTCATGGTGCGCGTGAGCTGGCCCGGACACCCAGGTTATCAAGAAAAAAGAAGGATATTATTGTAGGATCACAAGGGAAAAAATTGGTGAACGACATCTTTCCTTTTCGTTTCCTATCCCCATGGACGCCAGACACATTCTCAGAGATAAGGAGCGGTTTTCAACCAATAATACCTCTTTCTCAATGTTTGTGGACGTGCTATTGGGTGCGAGGAGTCGCCAAATTGCCGGAATTTTTGTGAAAAACGTGTGATGGGGCTTCCATTGCATCTATGATGCAACACCATGTTTCTGGCATGGTGTAAAATATTATGATGTATCAGTCGATAGGTATCATCTATTGACCGATACGGCACGATACGCAACAATAAGATACGATACATATCTTTTTTACAGTGTATTATTATCGATACAGTCTCGATATTCTGAATACTGATAGAAAAAAAAAAAAGACAATGTAAAAAAACTAAGAATAAAAAAAACACAAATAAAAACCATTAAATTTAAACATAATTTCAAAAAAAGAAAAAATGAAAGGAGAGAGAAAGCGAGAGATAGTACTTGTTTGGCTGGCAAATATTCTATTTCTTCTACTTCTCCTAATTATCCTTCTTCTCCCTTCATTTGCTATTTTCCTTCTTTGAAGATTGTCAAATAAGAAGGCTGTTTGTTTGAATACGCATCTATATGTAATAAAACTTGTTCTTTTTTGTTGTAACATATTCCTAATGTATTTTGAGTTCGCTTGTTGATGTTTGAAAGTATGTTTATATGTTTTAAAACTGATTTCGTCTTGCTACTTATAGGTTATTGATTCCACTAGATATGTATGATTTTCTTTGTATTTTATTAGCTTATGTGATATATTATGACTTTCCTTTACACTTATTGAGTCTTTTGTAAGTTTTTATGTGCCTACATGCGCAACGGTTGGTTTCCACATTAAGATATTATATGTGTGGATGTATCATATCAAAAACAAGTTAATCTATCATATTTATTATGGATAGCATCACAATGCATACATAATTTATCATATTTTTACCTTATCTTTGCATAAAAGTGCATCTTATTTTATGCACCATTTTCCTTGTGTATCAACCATATCTATGATTTCTATAGCGTATCCACGTGTATCCAATACGATACTCGATACGTATCCATTTTCAAGCTGATTGATACCCTACCTCGATACGATATTTTAAACCATGGTTTCAGATGATTAATGATGTGTGTGGCAGATTTGCAATCTGATCTAAGGACTGAAGACAGGAAGGGGTTACATTGGTGCCTGAATAAGGGTGCTTATCCCACATCATTTGTTACTGTTCAATCGAGTAACTACTTACATGAATATTCAGTCTGGCTAGAATCGAAGAGCAACATTTTTTATTGCCAGCTGATGGAGGAGAGGAGAGCGTGGGAACAACGGTGGTATTAGGCAGCATAGTGTTTAAACTCAGTATCGGATCGGGGATCGTCCTGGTCCGATACCGAGTTGGATCGGCCGATCCAAACCTTGACTCTTAATTTTAAAAAAAAAATTTATCCGTTGCGTGTATCAGTTGGTCAAACCAACTGTTAATGTTGTTCTTGACAATAGGGGATGGACTGGGAGACGGGTATGGTATGCTTGGTCAGGCTGGGAGTGACAGGTTGCGTGTATCAGTTGGTCAAAGTAAACTTGCTGCTAAACCAAATGCTCTACCGCCTGTATGAGATCTATAGTTTCAGGGAAATAAAAACCCTTAAGAATCCAATAAAAGAAAGAAGAAGACAAAATAAAAGAAGAGAATCAGAGATCTGTATTCTGTAAATTTCATGGAAATAAATCCCCTTTAAGAATCCAAGAAGAAGAGGAAGGGAAATAAATCCCCTTTAAGAATCCAAGAAGAAGGGAAATAAATCCCCTTTAAGAACCCAATAGAAGAAGAAGAAGAAGAAGAGAAATACCTGTAAGTCTCTCTCTCTCCCTCCCAAGTCCAGCTCTAAGCTTTCTCTCCCTCTGCAACTTTTCTCTGAATAGGAGTCTTTGTCGTTCTGGAACATTCTCCAGTCCGGTTTTTTCTTCTTTGACAAAAGACGTGGCCGAGAGCTCTTAATAAACCTGGGTTGGTTTTCTTTTTGGTTTGAGATTTGGACCGGACGATTCAGCTTGGATCGTCCGGTCTGACTCGCCGATTCAATGACGGATTGGCTGGATCAGCCAATCCGTCTCAGGATCGGTCTGGGTCACTAATTTTTCAAATTTTTTTGGATCGGCTAGGGATCGTGGCTCGCCCCTGGCCGATCCCGAGTTGGACCGGCCGATCCGGATCAGGATCGGCTGATCCTTTCCACTATGTTAGGCAGAGTGTCATTCATAAGTTACGATAACAGATCCTAGGAGAGCAATAGAACTCTTTTGGACCGAAAAGACCACAATGCTCCAGGCCCATGTCAAGGTCAGGTAACATCTTGGATCCTCAATTTCAAAATTCAAGCAAACATATGCAGACAACTAGCATTTTTTCCTCACAAGGGCAAGGAACCTGTTGGGCTGTGAGCTGCTTTGCCTAGATTGTGGGCAGAGAGCAGTTAGGATTCACATTTATGCGGTGGACCCGCTTCCTTAAGGCCTTACTTGGACCAGGCTCATCCTACCCTTTAACGAGTATGGACAGCTCATGTACAGGGGAAGTCCACCAATAACGGAAACTCCTTTGTTTTGTCAAAGTAGTTTTAACAGTAATCTTCAGCCTCACTTGGTGCAAAGCAGGAAGCAGTCTAATCCACGGCTGGAGTTGGTAGAAGTTGGACATACGTTGTTTTCGCAAGTTGAATCGATTTTGCAGGCTTTGATGCATCTATGAAGCTTAATCTCCCACCTGAAATTGATCCGTTCAGAAAATCAAATTTCTTCACAAAGGGACGGTGATGACACTTTTGAAGACGGGTTGATGGAATTGAAATTATGATTTCATGATTTTCCCAGATTGAGTGAGAGGCAAAAGTTTTTTTTTCAGCGGCATTCAATAGCTGCTTCATCCAAGGTGAGTAGAACCAATTTTCCCCCTTCTCCCCAATTCAGGATTCTCCTCTCTTTTTTTTCTACTTTCTGATGTTCTGGGTTCATATCCTGGAGCTATGTGTATAAAGGTGGCAATTGGGCGGGTTCCGGTCGCGTTGATAGGGGGTATTAATGGCTTAGCACTCAACCCAAACCCGCCCTTTTAATAAACGGGTTGAAATAATCAAACCCACACCCAACCTGCCTTAACCCGTCTTGACTGGTTTAATTTTACTAATTTTTTAATATTTATTTTTAAATACCTCATCTAATGTCTTATATGATAAACCTGATTACAAGTTGCAATGATATTGTAATTTAATACTCATTCTTTTTCTATAATCTTATTTAATCTCATGTAAACAATAATAATGCAATATACCGTACAATACTCTACTTTACTTCTCCAATGCTCTAGCCTCTAGCAACCGAGCTCTACCATATAAGAGAGGAAAGGAAGATCGAAAATGGGAAAGAAAATATCCTATCCTTTACATTATTTATATGCGTGTCCATATATATAAATATATGTATATATAGTTGGTATATATGTTTTAAGGTATACTAAGTAAAACGTATAGTATAATAACTCGACGGATTAGAGGGGCTAACCCAAACCCGACCCATTTATTTGGAAGTTGAAAATCCTTAACCCAAACCCGACCCACGGGTTGAAAACTTAAATCCAAACCCGCTAAAACCCGGGCGGGTTGACGGGTCGGGTTGGAATTGCCAGCTCTAATTGGGTTGTAACATTAGGAACTATAGTTGGGTGATGGTGTGCAATCATCATGTTGGTGTATTAGAAGCAAGGTCTCAACTTATGGAGAGGTGCTTTGGAGATAAGCTTGGCTATAATCTGGTGAGGGAGACATTATAGTAGTAAGGATGGAGCATATAGAAGGGAGCATAGTTTGGCAAGTGGGTGAGCTTTTTGCTGGGGATTTGAAAAAAGGAAGATGTTTGTGGGAGGTTTCTCGGGGGATATCTTGGTTTGTTATTCAGGTGAGTGCTGGTCTGCTGAACCATTAATAGATAATCCCACCCAACTCGTCAGGTTTGCAAGATGGGTTTGGGGTTAGGAAGGCTAGTAGTAGTAGAAAACATGTTGAATGTGTTGTTTCATGGCAGAGACAGTTAAACTGGAGGAGGACATTGGTATGGAGATTGAAATTCCGAGAGAAGGGATTTCAGCCTGGGTCCTTGATAAGAAGATCATAGGTAGGTTTATGGGTGTATAATTCAATGATTTTTAAGATGAAGCCAAGGTTCTGTTCATTGCTATTAAGAAACATCATGGAATTTTGTTTTGATAAAGAAAAGGAGTGTTGGGAGCTGTAGAAATTGGAGTGGACTCTAAGGCCCCGTTTGGATATCAAGAAAATGTCAGAAAGTAATGTGAGAAACTAATATGTATGAAATCAATGTAAAAGAAAGTGAAAATAACTTCCTAATGCTGTTCGGATGTTGCAAGAAATATGCATGATTATTAACAAAAATAATGTAATGGTGTATTTGGTTAGCAAGAAAATCATAAGAATTCTGAACATAATTTTCATTTATCCCCTTATACTATAAGCCACATTTATGCTATGTCAACCCATGTAAATTCGGACGTTTAGGAAGGGTAATGTGGGAAGAAGATAAAAAACTTTTCTCACAACGCAAATTCGGAGTACTATTGCAAGAAAAAAAAAAAGTGAGAGTTTTTTAGCCTTCATTTTCTCACAAAGTGGTGTGTCCCACCTTTTCTTTCATATTCTTGGTAACCAAACGCACAAGGAATACAAGAAAAGTTTGCTTCTAGCATTCTCTTACACTTTCTTGGTATCCAAACAGGGCCTTAGGAGGGGGGTGGGAATTCAAGTTCAAGAAGTACGGAAGGAGGAAAAGGAAGGGTATGATGATTTGATTCCATGATATTAAAAGTAGTGTCTTGGAATGTTAGGGGCTTGGGTTCAACAATAACACGTCTGTTGAGCAACCCTTGCATTGTGGAGTTTGGATGGTGTTATATTACATGAGACCAAAGTGAAGGAAGTTGATAGGAGGCTACAAACTAATATTTAACTTCGAGGAAAATGGAATGGGTTACTTGTCCAGTTATGGCCCTTATGGGGGTTGTAGGGGATATTGTTGATTTCTTTTTAATAACAAATACTTTAATTAAATAACAGTAACAAAATACCTTTTTTATAAATAACCAGCAAAATATATTGATAAAAAGGTATGAAGTCAACAAGATAGAAGATAAAGAAGCCAGGCGCATAAGATGAGCACCATGACCCAAAAAAGAAAGAGTACAAAAACTAGAACGAAAAACAAAATAGAGAACAAGATAACCAAAAGCGATAGCAAAAGCAGCATAAGCAACTCCCATAACCGCATCACCCGCCAACATCCATCATCTTTGCTGTCGGAATGCCCACAAACATAGCTGACCCCATCTCTAGCTAAAAGATCAGCCATGATGTTACCATCTCTAGGAGTGTGCACAAAAGAGGCATGAATCAATCCGCCCAAATACCTAGCCAGCCGACTAGGTGAATAAATCTCCAAGGACATCAATCTGACCCCGACATCCAAGACATCACTGAAGCTGAGTCCCCCTGAATCACCACCTGGCTGCAGCCCACTTAACTGCCTCCCTCACTCTAGTGAGAAGAGCCAAAATCTCGGCCCTAGTAGAATCGCCAATCCCCGCTGGCCTTGAGAAAGCATGTATAATCTGACCACTATGATCTCTGAACACCCCACCAATGCATGGGCCCCTCAGGTTCCCAAAGGAGGGTCCATCAAAGTTCCCTTTAACAACCCCAACAGAGGGTGCCTGCCACCTAGTCACAGTCTGCACCGAATGTGGAGATGTCCTAGCCACCTCCGACCATCCCATCAATAAATCAATCATAGAGAACCCTCTAAAAGCAAGGAGAACCACCATCCAAGAACATAGCAAATGCAAGATAGTATCAATAATCAACCCAGTCGATCTACTCCTATCCTCGAACACTCTCAGGTACCTCTTCCCTCACAAGACCCAGAGAATCGCATGCCAAACCCCTTGATACATCAATCTACCTCTCCCCAAGTTCTGTGAAACTCCATTGTACCAATAGCTCACCAACCACCTCTGGCAACACCCACCAGATCCCCATCTGACGAAAGAATAATGTCCACACATCTCTAGCCACTAGACAATGCAAGAAAAGATGGTCATGATTCCCCTTCCTTATCTTAACTAATTGGGGTCGCCAACACAAATCATGTCCCTCCATCACAATCTGTTAAAAATCATATCATGAGTCAGGTTATGTGTATTTGAATCATTTATGGTTGACTCCATCCATGTTGTTTTGGGTCGACCTTAGCCCTTTTTAGATCTTTCAATATGCACCCCCTCACACTTCCTACAGATTATCCCCTAAGTCCCCATTTTACATGCTCTAATACAACAACAACGAAAACAAAATGCCTTATCCCATCTAGTTAGGGTAAGCAACACAAATCCTGTTCTGCCACTCTAGTCTGTCAAAGACCATATCTTGAATCACGTTATATGTATTTGACTATTTTTTAACCAACTCCATCCATGTTTCAATATGCACCTCCTCAAACCTTCCCATTAACTAATTATGTAAGTCCCCATTTTACATGCTCTAACCACCTTAACTCGCTTTATTTACCTCATCTCCTATTTGGAATACATTTAACCACTTTAGAATTTGCTTATTCCTTACCTTATCTTTCCTAGTCTTCTCACACATCTATCTCAACAACACACATCCTAAAATTATGCTACTTCTTTGTTGCCCAACATTCTACTCCATACAGCATTGCAAGCTAATATTTTTCTTGTAAAATATTCCATTTAGCTTGAGTGGAATACATTACTCACATAACACTCTAGAAGCTCCTCTTCACTTAAACCATCCAGTATGTCTATGCATTGCCTATCAACATTGTCATTTGTATTAAACATACATTATATATACCAAATCTTAAAGTCCATCAATATTTCCTTTGTGCATCGCTAGTTCCACGACCAGGTAAAAGGGAAAAGTTGCATCAAGTTGACAGCTACTGTAAAACTTTGCTAAATCTCTTATCACATGAGTCTTGCATCATCATGAACTACAATAATATTTTCAAAGATATTTCACTTTGACCGACCACAATTAATAAACAAATGAAAACGAACTAAATGAGGATAGTAGCCATCAAGTATCAATTAGTTTTTATAAAAACTACAAAGGGATATATCTAAATGTTTTTGACTGCTGGATGAATAAATATTGCAACCACTACACAAGTTATATACCAAGTGTCAAATGAGTTCACATGGTTCCATACACACAAGATAAAATATGCACAGTGATAGACCAACCTGAATGATATATAATCAGACTGATTGGCAAAAGTGATGACACGTTTTGAATCTGGACTGGCAACTGGGAAGAGATGTTTTAGAATGTTTGCTGTCCTTTCACCCACCTATCAGCAATCAACAAATCCATTATCTGAATGCACAGTTAGTAGATAAACAGAGATAGATACGCCAGACAACATACACCAAGGAATCAGTGAATGCAAATAATCTTATATCATGTGCTCCCAACAGAAAAGGGATGGCACCAAAAGCGCAGGTCCTTGATCGCTAAAATTGCATATCAGTAGAGACATTAGAACTAGCATATTCTATAGCTATTTTATATTTCTGGTAGCACGATTCTCAAGTTAATTGTTTTTTCCTAGAAGTCCAACTTTGATTGGAAAAAAGAAAATGTAAGGATTTAAATAATAACTCAAAAATCAATAAGCTTCGATTATATGCAGGAATTGTTCCACTTCTCATTAACTTTCTACCCCTGTTTCATGCTTAAGTTGAATTTCAATCTCCCGCTAACATCAACTTTCTTAGCAAAACAAGTAACTTTTGGCATCAATTACTACAAACAAGAGCAAGTGTCAATGGTTAAGAAAAGATGGGTTTTCTATAGCTTTCTATCAAGATTGTTGGGAGATCATCAAAGAAAACTTGATGAAAGTCTTCAAAGAACTTCAAAGCAGTGGGATCATCAATAAAGTCACCAATGCTACTTTTCTAGTGTTGATTGCTAAGATCATAAGAGCCACAAATATTGGGGATTTTAGACCAATTAGTTTGGTAACCAATGTTTATAAAATCATTGCCAAAGTGCTTGCAAATATAATGAAGGGTGTTATCGGCCAAGTGGTGTCAAAAAATCAAAGTGCCTTTTATCAAAGGAAGGCAAATTGTGGAAAGTATTTTGATTGCAAATGAATGTGTTGAGGAAAAGGTGAGGAAAAAGGAATCCTATTTTATGGTTAAAATTGATTTGGAAAACGCTTATGACAGTGTAGAATGGGAATGCATGGAATCGGTGTTAAAATGGATGTGGTTCCCAAAAAAGTGGTGTCAATGACTTAAAGGGTGCATTCGAAATGTCAGATTCTCTTTTTTCCTGAATGGGGATATTTCTGGTCTAGTGTCGTCTTCCAGAGGGTTACGTCAAGGGGATCCATTATCTCTTTTTCTCTTTACCCTGGTTAGTGATGTCCTTAGTAGCTTTTTTAGGAAGACGGAAGAGAAAGGAAGAATTAGGGATTTCAAAATAGGAAGGGATAAAGTGTCTTTGTCTCATTTGCAGTTTGCAAATGATACAATTATTTTCCTTGATCTGTCAAGTGACACCATATTTTGGACAAAGTACATACTTAGATGCTTTGAGATGATTTCAGGTCTGAAGATCAATTTGGAAAAAAGCAATCTTTTGGAATTAATGTGGAGAAGAATTTTAAGAAGAAATGTGCAGAAATGTTGGGTTGTGGTTTGGGGGAGTGGCCTTTGAATTATTTGGGGATGTCAGTAAATGGTAACCGTAGAGGAGTACAGTTGTGGAATCGATCATTGAAAAAATGGAAAAGAAATGGAGTACATGGAAGAGAAACTATATATCCTTAGGGGGACGGATTACTTTGAATCAACGTCGTTTCGCAATATCCCTTCTTATTTCATGCCCCTATTTAAAATGCCAAAATCTATGAGCAATAGGATTGAAAAAATTCAGAGATATTTTTGTGGGACGGGGGAAGGAGTGGGGGTAAGAAGAAAGATCATCTAGTTAGGTGGGTGGACATGTGTAAGATTAAAAAAAAAGGGGGTCTTAATTTGGGAAACCTTCAAAACACGAACAATGATCGTCTGGGTAAGTGGTTATGGAGATTCAATGTGGAGAGCAAGACTTTGTGAAGATTCATCATTGCTAGCAAATACGGAACTCATGGTAATGGATGGGATGTCAATCAAGCGGCCAAAATCCGATCAGGTAGTCTCTAGAAGACAATTGCTGGACTTTATCATATTTTTGTAAGTTTGTGAGATTTTCCGTTGGGTCTGACTCTTTTATTCGTTTCTAGCTGGATCCTTGGTGGGGGGAATCTACTTTAACTTCTAGATTCCTGAACACTTTCCATATTTCCGTCCATAAAGAGTACCTAGTCTCCGAAGTCCTAAGCTGGTATTTTTCGGGCTGGTATTTTTTGGGTCTTCCTTGGCATCTCCCACTACTTCGGGATCCTAGGTTGGTAGACTTGGATGAGTTAGCATCTCTTTTCATTCTCCTTAGAAATGTGATTATTGATGAAGCCCTTACAAATTCTAGAGTGTGGTGTCTTGAGTCCAGTAGGAGCTTTTCCACCAAGTCCTTCCGGTCCATTCTTGGTGAAGACCAGATTTCAGTTTCCCCCAAGTTCTCCACTTCTTTGCTTTGGATTGCTAAAGTCCCCCCTAGAATTAAAGTTTTTGTTTGGACAATCCTTCTTTACCAGATCAACACTGCAAACATGTTACAACGGAGGAGACCTTTTATGGCTTTGTCTCCCTAGATGTGCCCAATGTGTATGAGTATGGGGGAATCTGTGGATCATCTTTTTATTGGTTGTGGGTGGGCAAGACAGATCTGGAAATTCTTTATCAGATTGGTTGGTGTCGAATGGGTGGAAACTTCTTCAATACTGAATATGCTTGATCTGTGGTGCTTCCCTTCCCTCGGAAAAATATGACAGATTCTGTATAGGGCTGTTTACTTTGCTATTTTGTGGAGTATTTGGGGGAAGCGGAACAAGAGAGTTTTTGAAGAAAAGAATAGCAGCTTGAGTGCGATCATCAACTCCATTATGAGTTTAGCTTCATCATGGACCAGCATTCTTTGCGAGTTCAAGGATATTATTTGGATGGACATCACGAGATGTTGGGAAACAGTGATTCATATGTAGTCTAGTGGTTCCTTGTTGAGTTAAGGGCCCTTGTAACTGTATTTTTTTCTCTCTTTTTTGCTGTTTTTCTGTTTCCTGGTTGCTCCTTCTTGGGGAACATTTGCTTTCTTGCTCTTTTTTAATAAACTCATCGTTATTAATCAAAAAGAAAAGAACCAAACTAATCCATTTCAAAGATAAGATATAGAGAAATGTTTACCACGGTTCCGAATTTTCAAGAATTAAGTTAGTGTAAGCCGCAAACTACAAAGATGCCTTTACCTTGGTTGAGAAGTTGTTAAGAATTAAGTTAGGGTAAGCCTCAGACATTGTTCCCATAGCCTTCTTGTCATTAATGTCATGTCTTTTGACCTACATATAATGACAAACCAGAAATTTCACAAACACACTAATAAGCTTTAGAAAATGAAACCGAAAAAAAGACCACCAACACAACACAGTAGAGAATCGAACTGCATACCACATTGAATAATCCGAAGTGCGCAGTTGGACCAAAAGGCAAATGGCAAATAGTTAAACCATCTGGCTCGCCACGATGCTCATGAACCAATACAACATCTGTAAATTCATGAGCACGGCAAGTTTCAATGATTTCTGAAATTACCTGTAAAGAGAAAAAATAGGAACAGCATTCCACATCTTTATTAGCAGTTCACCTAAATTTTAGAATTGAAACTATACTAACAAGCTTTTATCACCTTACAAATCTCTAAGTCCAGATACTTATGACGAAATGGTAGCACGTTGGCAAAAGATTCATGCTTAGTACGCCCTATCTAGTTCATATGAGTACTCTCTCAAGCTAACTTCTAGTGCCATACACTTCATTAAAACTTTGTTATTTACTTGTTTGTAAGTTTAGATATCTATGACTAAGCATAATATTCAGGAAAACGATCATGCAAAATCCAGCATAAGCGGTTTGTATGACTTCTCCTTTATACTTTAATCTGACCAAGCTTTCAACGAGATGGTATTTAAGTCTTGTGCATCAAGTAGTAAAATCAGAAAAGGAGTCCTGAATCCATATATTATATATGGCGAACATCACAAATGAAGTCTGCATTGTGAACACATTTATCCTGATAAACTGTAAACTAGAACCACAAAAACAACACAAATAATAGGGGAAAGCTAAAGAAAAAGAAAAGGAAGAAGATGAAAAAAGAAAGAAAAAACTCAGGCTTTGTAAAAGTATCATGTCTCCTTAGGAATCTAAAATTCTTTTAGAAGGAAAACCATTAATCTTTTTATGGATAAAAATGCTTCATTGATTAAGAACAAAGTAATAGAGTGTCAGCAAAGAGTGAACTTCAGATAGTACAACAGAGGCTATTTAACATTTGTTTTTTTTAAGAAATCCCTCAAAGGCAAAAATGCCTTTAAGGCTCTCGAACAGTGGGAGGGGGATTGAGGCATAGACCCTGAACTGTAGATTATAATTTAGAATAAAGAAATTACATAAGATGGGGGGCATAAAGAGCCTTACCCTAGCAATAATAGCCAACCTGAAAAGCATAAGATGCATGACAAGAATGCTTTTATAGACTAAGCATTCTAATATTTTAAAAACTAAATAAAAAGCCTCATTATAACCTAACATAAAGCAAACCCAATTTTTCCAATCTGAGAATTGTTCTAACATCCGCAGGAAGAGAAGTAAACTCATCATATCTAATAACCTCCAAAGAAGAGCCCTTTTTAGCAAAAAAAATCAGTAATAGAATTTACCTCCCTATACACATGCGAAAGAGAATACTGGAATTGAGGGAGAACTCTAATAATAGCAATCTACCAATAAAATATATATGCCAAGAAGGATCAGATCTCCTTTGCAACCAATCAAACACACTCCTGGAATCCAATTCAATCTCAATAAAATGAAGACCAAGATCCGCACAAAGAAATAAATCATCCAGAAGAGCAAAGATCTCAGCCACATTATTTGTGCACTGACCATAAAATGATGAATAAGAAACAATGAAAGTGCCATCTGAATCTCTTATAACTCTTTCACCACCACCTAAACCAGGATCGCCTAGAGAAGAACCATCCACATCACACTTACACCAACTTAAACTAGGAAGCAACCACCTCAATATCTTATCCTTTTTCGGCTGAAAATTTAAGAGAACAATACCCAATTGTCACGGCCTTGGTAATTTCCAAGCCAACCGTGCGGCACTTGTGCTCAAATCGACCCCTTTGTAGCACAAGTCAG
>JAUPMG010067303.1:0-13303 GCA_031762675.1 Pachysandra terminalis
TTGAGGTCATGTGTATTTTTCAAAACTCATTCTGAAAAACTCATTCCAAGGCTTGCTAACCAAACGTCCATTTTTTTCTTTCAAAACTCATTCTAAGGCTTGGAACTCATTCCAAGTCTTGGAATGAGTTCCGAAAATGGGAGCCAAACGACACCTTAGTTTTCGCCCAGAAAACTGTTTTCAACACTCATTGAATTAATGTTTTTGATGAAATTTTAGTTTTTACCCAACAAACTATGTATTAACACTCACAAAATTAATGTTTTGATCAAATTTGAATTTTTGCCAAAAAAACTGTGTATTAACACTCACAAATCACAAAATTAATTGTTTTTGATCAAATTTTAGTTTTTACCCAGAAAACTGTGTACTAACACAAACCAAATTAATTTTTGTGATCAAATTTTACTTTTTGCCCAGAAAACTGTGTATTAACACTCACATATATCAAAATTAATATTTTAATCAAATTTTAGTTTTTTCGCATAAAACTGTGTATTAACACATAAAATTAATGATTTTGATCAAATTTTAGTTTTTACCCTGAAAACTGTGAAATAACACTCAAAAAATTAATATTTTCGATCAAATTTTAGTTTTTGCCCAAAAAACTGTGTATTAACTCTCACACATCACAAAATTAATATTTTAATCAAATTTTAGTTTTTGTAAAGAAAACCGTGTATTAACACTTACAAAATTAATGATTTTGATCAAATTTTAGTTTTTTCCCCAGAAAAATGTGTATTAACATTCACAATTCACAAAATTAATTTTTTTGATCAAAGTTTTGTTATTGCTCAGAAAACTTTGTATTAGCACTCACAAAATTAATGGTTTTGATCAATTTTTGTTTTGCCCAGAAAACTTTGTATTAACACTTGCACATCAAAATTTAAATCAAAATTTTAATTTTACTCAGGAAACTGTGTATTAACACTCACAAAATTAATATTGTTCATCAAATTTTACTTTTTGCCCAAACAATTGTGTATTTAAACTCACATTACAAAATTAATGTTTTTGATCAAATTTTAGTTTTTACGCAAAAAACTGTGTATTAACACTCACAAAATTAATGTTTTTTCAAATTTTATTTTTTTCCCAGAAAACTGTGTATTAACACTCACAGATTATAAAATTAATATTTTTAATCAAATTTTAGGTTTTACCTAGAAAACTGTGTATTAACTGTCACAAAATTAATGATTTTGGTTAAATTTTAGTTTTTGCCTAGAAAACTGAGTATTAACATTCACAAAAAAATTAATCTTTTTTATTATATTTTAGTTTTTGCCTAGAAAACTATGTATTAACACACACAATTAATGTTTCTGATGAAATTTTAGCTTTTGCTCATAAAAGTTTGTATTAACAATTACACATCACAAAATTTATTTATTTTAATCAAATTTTAGATTTTACCGAGAAAACTGTATATTAACACTTACAAAATTAATGTTTTTAATCAAATTTTAGTTTTTGCCCATAAAACTGTGCATTAACACTCACAAATTAATGATTTTGATCAAATTTTAGTTTTTGACCAAAAAAGTGTGTAATAACACTCACATATCACAAAATTAATGTTTTTGATCAAATTTTAGTTTTGCCCAGAAAACTGTGATTTTTGACACTCAAAACTCAATGTTTTTGATCAAATTTTGGTTTTTGCCCAGGCAACTATGTATTAACACTCACATATCACAAAATTAATGTTTTTGATAAAATTTTAGTTTTTACCCAGAAAATTGTGTATTGACACTCACAAAATTAATGTTTTTAATCAGATTTTACTTTTGGCCCAGAAAATTGTGTATTAACACTCACATCACAAAATTAATTTTGTTAATCAAATATTAATTTTCACCAAGAAAGCTGTGTATTAACACTCACAAAATAAATGTTTTTGATTAAATTTTAGTTTTTGCCTATAAAACTATGTATTAACACTCAAACAATTAATGATTTTGATCAAATATTAGTTTTTGGCCAGAAATGTGTGTAGTAACACTCATACATCAGAAAATTAGTTTTTTGATCAAATTTTAGTTTTTCCCCAGAAATTTGTGTATTAACACTTACAAAATTAATGCTTTTGATCAAATTTTAGTTTTTTCCTGAAAACTATGTATTAAGACTCGCAGATCACAAAATTAATGTTTTTGATCAATTTTGTTTTTACCCAGAAAACTGTGCATAACACACAAAATTATTGTTTTTGATCAAGTTTTAGTTTTTGCCCAGAAAACTATGTATTAACACTCACATATCACAAAATTAATATTTTTAATCAAATTTTAGTTTTTACCTAGAAAACTAGGTATTAACACTCACAAAATTGATGTTTTTGATCAAATTTTAGTTTTCTCACATAAAACTCTGTATTAACACTCAAAAAATTAATGTTTTTGATTAAAGTTTAGTTCTTGCCCAGAAAGCTACGTATTAAGACTCACACAACACAAAATTAATGTTTTTGATCAAATTTTAGTTTTTACCTAGAAAACTGTGTATTAACACTCACAAATTAATGTTTTAGGTTAAATTTTACTTTTTACGCAGAAAACTATGTATTAAGACTCACACATCACAAAACTAATGTTTTTGATCAAATTTTAAGTTTCACCAAGAAAACTGTGTATTACACTCACAAATTAATGTTTTTGATAAAATTTTAGTTTTTGCCTGTAAAACTGTGGATTAACACCCACAAAATTAATGATTTTTATTAAATTTAGTTTTGGCCCAGAAATTTGTTTATTAACACTCACACATCACAAAATTAATTTTTTTCCTAGAAAACTGTGTATTAACACACTCACAAAATTAATGTTTTTGATCAAATTTTAGTTTTTATGCAGAAAACTGTTTATTAACACCCATTAAATTAATGTTTTTTGTTTTATCAAATTTTATTTTTTGCTAAGAAAACTATGTATTAGCACTTACACATCACAAAACTAATGTTTTGATCAATTTTTTCCAAGCAAATTGTGTATTAAACACACAAAATGTCTGCTTTTGATCCAATATTTAGTTTTTGCCATAAAACCTTGTATTTATACTCATAGGTCACAAAATTAATGTTTTTGATCAAATTTTAGTTTTTTCCTAGAAAATTGTATATTAACACTCACACATCACAAAATAAGTTTTTTGGTCAAATTTTAGTTTTTGCCCAAAAACCTGTGTATTAACACTCATGAAATTAATTTTTTAATTAAATTTTAGGTTTTGCCTATAAAACATTGTATTAACACTCACACGTCACAAAATTAATGTTTTTGATCAAATTTTAGTTTTTGCCAAGAAAACTGTATATTAGTTTAAAAAAAATTAATTTTTAATCAAATTTTAGTTTTTCCAAGAAAAACTGTGTATTAATACTCATACATCACAAAATTAAGTTTTCTAACAAATTTTAGTTTTTGCCCAAAAGACGGTGTATGTACACTCACAAAATTATTGTTTTTGATCAAATTTTTATTTTTGAACAGAAATTGTGTATTAACACTCACACATCACAAAATTAATGTTTTTGATCAAAATTTAGTTTTTACAAAGAAAACAGTGTATTAACAGTCACGAGATTAATGTTTTTGATCAAATTTTAGTTTTTGGCCATAAAACTGTGTATTAACATTCAAAAAATTTATGATTTTGATCAAAGTTAAGTTTTTGCCTAGAAAAGTGTGTATTAACACTCACACATCACAAAATTAATTTTTTTGATCAAATTTTAGTTTTTGCCCACAAAACTACCTATGTTACTGTAATGACCTAAAACCCTTAATATTATTTCTCCTTATGTTATGGTAATTTTTGGCTAATTTATTTTGCCTTATATGCATAAGTTAGTGTGTTTAATTTAAGTAGGGTGTTTCTGTAAATTAGCATGTTTAGTTAGGGGCCCTTTTAGAGAGTAATCTTTCTCTTTGGGGTAGACTTGTAATTGTTTTTCTCTCCAACTGTTTTGAACGCACAGCCCCATGTGTGGAACTAGTCGTGGGGGAAGTGTTGAATGTGGCCTATTGGAGCCGTTGAGGGAGGGATAATAGGGAGACAATCCCTATACCTCTTCCCTCGATCTTTGATTCTTTCCATTCAAACTAAATCTATCTGTGTTCTTGAGAGAAACCATACGTGAGTTTGGAAGAAGGAGGCTTTGAATCCGGAACCATCATTCGTTTTCAGATTGAGGAAGAAGGAGAAGAGGAGCACCAATCTGTGATCCATTTCGTTGCTTGGCTTCATATGAATCTAACCGGTAAGTAGCTTATCCGGATTACAGTTCATATGATGATATGTGAAACTAGTTTTCTCCATTCGTGAATGAGCATGTTTCTGGTTTGGCATGGATTTATGGCATGGATTTATAATTTAATCATTGAGGATTTATTATACTAGTGTTAGAATGAACATGATTTGACCATTGCTATGCATATATGCATGTTTTGTTTTGTAGAAGTACATGAGAATGCTTTATGCATCTTAGTTATTTCAGTTTCATAGAAGTTGTTGAATTATATGATATCCGTATCAGCTTGATGATTTGCATTTCAG
Source organism: Pachysandra terminalis (assembly GCA_031762675.1). Classification (NCBI taxonomy): domain Eukaryota; kingdom Viridiplantae; phylum Streptophyta; class Magnoliopsida; order Buxales; family Buxaceae; genus Pachysandra; species Pachysandra terminalis. Next base: position 4,567 of record JAUPMG010067303.1, read on the forward strand.
ATGATTTCATATGATTAATGTTGATGGTTTAGATAGGATTATACCAAGAAATCCTATAGAAGACTCTGATAGAAACCTTAGTTATGAGAACCCAGTAAAACAGAGTAACAGAAGTGACTTCTGTGTCATTGTTCGTGGACAATCGATCGAGCACACTTGACAGTGCGATCGAGCGTAGTGCATTGTGATCAAGCGCAATTGCATAGAGACAACAACCTAGTGTTAGACTTGGAAGAGGGTTTGGATGTATTTTGGGTTTGGGCTTACTGGTGCTTATTTATGGGATGAAGTGGGGGTCTAGGGTCGAGTACCTGCAATGATCTACTTGTTTTCCTTAGCACGAGCAACCTATTAGACACACTCCTCAGTTGGTCAACACTTAGGTAAGGACAGATATTGAGACTTTAGTATAATTATGTTTTGACATCATAGGAATGTGTAAGATGGGTCTCAATGGATTATTCACGTGTATGGGCACGTGGATAGCTTCTGAGGGGATCTATCATCCATGTTCCATAAGAGAGTGCATTCATACTGTGTTAATGTGAATTGTTAAGTGTTACCCAGTTGGTGGGAAAGACATGGTTGCCTAATCCCGTGGGTTGAAAGTCCTACATAATAAGTTATGAATCATAGTTGGTTCATAAGGTCGACTGAACCTTGGGTATTGTACACTTTAAATCAGCATATGGTGGGCTTCGAACCATGGGTTAGCGCTCAGATTGGAGACGGGACAGCCGGATGTTCCTGGGACACAGAGCCCGAAATCGTGGTGAAGTTGCAATGAGGGGCACTTAACAGATCATATAAACATAGGCATAACCACATCGCCTTGCATTATCTTGATTGAGCATACATTAGGTCATTTGTTTGATCATCCTTGCATCATACTAATATCATATCATATACTATTGATTCCTATTGTATTATTGTTTTATCCGGAATTTTGGTCATATTTGTTGTATAAACTGTTGACTGGATCATGCTTGCTGAGTATTCAAAACTCATGTTGCAAGTCGATATTGATGATGGACGTATGCAGTCCTTGATGATTTACTTATCGTTTCAGTTCTTTTACTTATTTCTGTACAAACTCTGGTTATAACATTATGATGTAATAAGGCTCTTCTGAAGCCATTGTTTAGACTTTGATTTAAGTTTCATATTGTATTTGCTTCCGCTGCTCTGTGAGATGAATAAAGCCGTCTTTTATTTTTCCCTTACTTTGATTTTGATATTGTCGATCCGCGGTCCATAAATGGATCCCGAAGGTTACACCTCGTGATCCGTGCCATCCTGCCTAGGGATTCGGGTTACGGGATTTGGGGCGTGATAGTTACTCATAAAATTAATGTTTTTGATCAAATTTTAGTTTTTGCCCAGAAAACTGTGTATTAACACCTATACGTCATAATTTTTTTTTTTTTTATCAAATTTTAGTTTTTGTCCAGAAAATTTTGTATTAACACACAAAATTAATGATTTTGATCAAATTTTAGTTTTTTCCCAGAAAACTGTGAATTGACATTACACATCACAATATTAATTTTGTTGATCAAATTTTAGGTTTTGCCCATAAAACTGTGTATTAGCACTCACAAAATTAATGTTTTTGGTCATATATTAGTTTTTATGTAGAAAACTATGTATTAAAACTCACAAAAATAATGTTTTTGATCAAATTTTAGTTTTTTCCTAGAAAACTTTCTAGATATAAAAAATGGTAAGGACAGATAGCCTAATGATAGACTTCCACGTGCCAGGACTATGCTCGACACGTAGCAAGTTCCCATTGATACCCATGGGTATGACCCTTGGGAACTTCCTAAGGAAGAACCTCGATCGGTTCGAGGAACCGGTTCAAGGAATATATGACCGAGACATAGATATGGGGAGAAGGTAGTGCGCTACCATAATGACCCTTCATTACACAAATCACACGATGATTAACACTACACTGTGAACGTACAATGAAATTAATATCAACAGGTACCATACAACAGGATGCCAGACACCTTACAACAATATGCCGATGCAAAAATACCTCTCAAGTTATACTCAAGGGCGCCCACCTGCGATTGGACAACCCCTCGGGTTCTTGAGAGTTTCACTTATGTTGGGACATCCTTTCAAGTCATACTCGAGGGCGCCCACCTGCGATGGGAAAACCCCTCAGGTTGTTGAGAGCCTTAGAGGTGCGCCTCACGTTCACCAAAGAGACGCGACTCGGTGCATACTATCAATATGAGTTTACACCTAAGGCGAGAGATCTCTCTGGAAGTTATAAGACGTCGATACTACCTCCGTTTAGAGCGATGCTTGACAATGTTGTAGGCGATGCTGCCTCCGTCTAGAGCAAAGCTCAACGACGTTGTAGGCGATACTGCCTCCATCTAAAGCGATGCTTGACGACTTCGTAGGCGATACTACCTCCGTCTAAAGCAAAGCTCGATGACGTCGTAGGTAATACTACCCCCGTTTAGAGCAAAGCTCGATGATGTCGTAGGCGATACTACCTCTGTCTAGAGCGAAGCTCTATGACGACGTAGGAGATACTACCTCCGTCTAAGAGCGAAGCTCGACGATGTCATAAGCAATACTATCTTCGTTTAAAGCGAAGCTCGTAGACGTCATAGGCGATACTTCCTCTATCTAGAGCAAAGCATGACGACGTCGTAGGCGATACTACATTCGTCTAGAGCGACGCTCGATGACGTAGAAGGTGATCCATATATTATATGGGGGAAAGTTGAATGTGAAGGAAATGAGGGTCATGAGGTCTGCCAGCACTTGGTCGTATTGGGGTTATAGGCCATGTCACAGTTTCTCAGTGGCAAACCTGTAATTCTCCAAACGACTTGTGATTGGCCCACCTAAGAGACTGTGGTACATGATGCATACTACCCCAGGCATATGGTATTACCATCGTCAGAAACGAGTGTTGGAAATTCTAACTGCAGTTAACTTTCTTCCAAAAGCTATAAATACTAGCTCATTTCCCTCATTTGGGATGGATGGAGAAAAATGCATTAGACTCCTAAAAATGTAGCTTTGAAGTGTGATCACATAATCCTTAGCCTTGGCTCGGTATTTTCCTTAGCTTGGTTCGATTGGTGCTAGACAGTCCACCAATTTTGGTTCTTTGGTTCTTTTAGAGACAGGATACAATCACTTGGTGATTTAGGTTCCCGTTGGTCAGTACTACTATAATCTTGGTGACTATTCACAAAATCACCCACTACACTTTGGCGACTCCGCTGGGGACTAAGTCTCATATCTACTGATCACTATTAGAAGAATGGCAAGACAAAAAGTAAAAGCAAAGGCCTTGGAGCAAGAAGAAGCATCATCTGCTCCTACTATGGAAGAGAGACTCGAAGTAGACTTACCAGAGGACTTGGAGCAGCTGGAAGAAGAGCAAGATGCAAATTACTAACTTGATGATCGTGATGATCAAATGGAAATGATAAGAATACAGAAGAACAAGATGGACGAAGCGCAGGCAAAGATGCTGGACCTGCTACAGACAATGATCACACGGGAAAGTCACATCCCCACACCACCGACGAAGCCGACGGTGGAGAAAACACCACCTACAACACCTGTGGCGACTCTTGTGACTACTCCAATAAGTGCATCTCAATCAGACTCTGTGAACAATAGTGGCTTCATGACTTAAGAGGAGATCGTGAATCTCATATAGAATGAGAAGGAGAAGCCTATGGAGTTCAGCATTGACACCAAACCTCCCTACCCAATGGCGATCATGAAGAAGCCATATCCTGTAAGGTATGTAGTACCATTCTTCATGCCACAGTACAACAGAAGAACATGCAATGCAAAGGAGCACGTGAACAAGTTCACCGGTGCTATGGGAGCATTTACAGGTGCTGAGGAGCTGAAGCTAAGGGAGTTTTCCCGATCTCTCACCAATCGTGCCCACATTTGCTATGATAATATTCCCCACAAATCTATCTTTAATTGGAAGGAGATTAAAGTAGCTTTCATGCAAAATTTCTTTATCATGGAGGAACGTTTAACCCTTATGAAGTTAGGAAAAGAAAGGCAAAAATCTGATGAAGGACTTAAGCCATATATGAAGCAATTCTGTGACCTAGCAATTGACTGCTGGGAGACAACCATGGAAGCCAACCTAGTACAGATGTGTATTGACGGAATGATGAAGGACTACCGTCTAGTGTTGGAGCATCTGAAGATCGATACATTCTCTCGTCTTATGAGTCAGCAAGGCGTACCGAACGTACTATGGCTTTAAAAGGTGGTACTGCATGGAAGTCTAAGGGGAAGTCGGCTTCACAAACCATGGCAGTCGAAAAGAAGAAACCTCCCAGAGAAGAATCCAGTGATAATAGAGGTTGTAAGAGGAATTTTCCGCCTCTTCCACCGTTGACTTGCTGTGTCAAGGAAGTTGTAGTGATTCTTAAACAATGGATAAGAGATCATGTAGTGGTGACACCACCGCTGATAAGTACCCCGACTGAGGAGGATAAGGCAAGAGATTACTATTGCCAGTTTCACTGCTATGTGGGACACAAGACAGAAGACTGCTTTACTCTGAAGAAAATATTTCAAGAGAAGATTAATAATAGGCAGCTGGGGCTGCCAGGAGCTGCGTCGGTACATAATAATCCATTACCTAACCATGGGAAGGCAGTTGTCCTGGCCGTTACTCATAGTGACGCCATGGACGCAATTCTGGAAGTTGATATGGAGGTACCATCCGAGGTGATGGTGCTCGATGCAGAAGACAAAGAGAATTTGCATCAATGCTTGGGCTCTAATACCAAGGTTGAGAAGATTTATAATGAGATGGGATTTATCCTGTTGGTAAGGAAGGAGTTGACGAACGCCCTTGTCACTGTTACTACCCAACTAGGTAAGCAGTGTTTCTCTGTAAGCACTGGACCTAAGAAGTTCTGTCAGGAACTAATAGGAACGATTACATTCTCAGATGAGGACGCAATAGCTGATTTCCCCAGGCACAACATGCCACTATATGTGCCAGTAGCTATCAATAATGTTGAGATCATAAGAGCACTGATTGATCCTGGCTCATCCATCAATGTGCTACCTTACAAGACACTGCAGGAAGCAGCTATTCCTTCCAAGAGGATGGTAAAGCAGCCGAAGGAGGTACTATCCTTCAACAGCGAGTCATGCAAGATGAAGGGGCACGTAACCATTGACTTGGCAGTAGGGGCCATACGGTCACCGACCAAATTCCATGTTGTTGATGCAGACGTGTCCTACCATGTGCTACTGGGAAGGAAGACCATGGCTTCACAGGTACAAAGCTGTACCCTCTACTTACTACCAATGCTTGAAGGAAATATGGCGCGGTAAGAAGATTAAGGTAAAGTCCACTGTCGACCCCTTTGATCATAACAAAATCCACTATACAGAGGCTATCTTCTTTGATGAGATAGCTGCCAATAGTGAGATCCAAGTAGCACCGGTAAGAGGAAAGCTCCTACCTAAGTGGGAAGACTTGATATCCGGCAAGGAGAAAGGAGAACCCTCGTGTAAGAGCAGGAACAAGAAAGATGAAGCTAAACCAGAAGCTAAGTGTATAAGTGTACCATGGGAAGACGAGAGTGTCACGCCCCAAATCCAAGTTATAGGATCTCAAGGATTCACAAGGGAATAACCTTTGGATCCAATGGGTGGATGCAGATAGCCATTCATAAAACATAACCACTATCATGGTTAATCAGAGTTTAAAATAAACTAGCGGAGGACTGAATAATTTAAGACCTTTAACTTAACTAAATGCGAGTTAAGCTTAGTCCCACAAATCAAAAGAATGTCTAGTTTTTTACAACTTTAATGCCCTATTGGGTCAAAACCAAATTCAATAATAAAAACTGAATATAATCCATTGTATTATTCATGCATCTGAATCTAAAGAAATTCCTCTTCCGTCCTGCTTCTGAAACGAACTGATCACCTGTTTCAACATAGGGTCATCCGAAGCCTCGTAGAGAAATCCAAAGAAGTTACAATAACTATCTTCATAGAATCATAATAACATGAATTAATTAATGCAATTTCACTCAACAGATAATATATCATTCACACTGTATTAGCATGCTCATTATCATATTAAACACACTAGTCAATATGTATATCATATAGCACAATGTAATCCCATTACATTCCCTTACAGTTTATCAATCATATAATCCCATTGTGATCACTCCCGGGTCGGGTGGACCCAAGGTCGATCAGGTGGAAATGGACTCGCCATCATCCATCGAGTTTGGGTGTGGATGGTCACCATTGGTTGATTGATTGATTATGAAATTGAACCAAAATTGATGAAATTGGAATGGTCTTACCAGATTCAGGTAAGGGGGTTTACTTGAGAGATCGGGAAGGTGTTAGGCACCCATCCTCTCCCGGTTTAATCGGTTACCCGGTTCATGATTGTTTGGGCCAATTTATATCAATACCTAGAAATAAACTAAAATGCTAAAAATCTAGAAATGCCTAAAATAATAAAAGAAAATATAAAATTCCTAAAATCCATATTAAAATATAAATTTCTAAAATAGCAAGAATACTGTATGCAATTAACCCAATTTTTCTAAACTAACAAGAGAAAATAACGAAAAAGTAATGGCAAAATTAGATTATCCAAGCTTATCAAATGCACGAAAAAGAAATTGCACATAAACATTAATCAAAATGTACTCAAGATTTCTAGAACAATGGAATAATGGGATTCATCAAAAACAAAATTATCCATAACATGCTTGCAATACATCATGATAAAATGGTTAACAAATAAAAGAAAATAAAAAAAATAAGATACCTGTAGCTGCCAAGAACTGCCTTAGTTGGTGTTATGTTTTGAGCTCCTCAGTTGAGCTGGGTTTTTTAGTTGAGGTAGTGAGATTGCCAGATTCGGGTGGTTGTGTTGATGGCAACCAGAGTAGTGAGGTTGGATTGGGAGTTGTTCTGAGATGAATGAAAGAGGAGCGGAGCTGGGTTTATAACAGAGAGGGAAAGCGATGTGTTGTGCAGATTCTGTGCTGATTTTCAGGTGGTTGAGAAGTGTTATTGATTGAAGGGAGATCTGTGGGGTTTGTCTTACAGGTGGAGATTGATGATGGCTGTTTTGTTGTGGAGTGAGATGAGAGAAACAGAGAGATAGAGGGAGGCGAGGAAAGGGATCGGGTTGAACTGTTGCTGCAACAACAACAGCAACAATAGGTGTGATTAGCGGATTGGAGAAGGTTAGGGTTAATGCGGTTTTGAGTTTGGATTAATGGAGAAGAATATTTGGGAAGGAGGTTACCGGAATAAATGAAGCTTGGTCAGAAATCGCTGCTGTGGAAGATGATCAGAAGAGTAATCGAATGGCGGCACCGGATTGACTGGATTCGCTGGAGCTGTGGGCCATCACCGCCGGAGTGTGGATTGAAGATGAGAGCTAAGGTTTTCTAATCAGGGCGAGGGTAATCGGATTGGATGCCGGAGGTCGTCGAAGGTCGCTAGAGTTCTTGGTCGCCGCCACCGGATTGGATTGAAGAAAAGCAGGGTTGGAATGATTGCTTCCTTGGAGATGAATAAAAGATAAAATCAGAGGAAATCGGGTTGGTTTAGGTTCTTTCCTGAGAAGAAAAGCTTGTCTGAAGCTTCTCTCTTCTCTTCCTTATAAAGAAATTTTTAAGGGCCTGTTTGGCCTGGGGGGTTCTGTTTAGAGCCGAGAGAGAGCTTCTTCAGCGGATGAGGATGAGAAGAAATGATGAAAAGTCTAGAAGGATCCGGAGAGTTCATCCAGAGGGTTTTTTGAAATGAAAATTAAAAAGGTTTTTTATGTAATTACTTTGGGATTTTATTGGAAATATAAAACAAGTAAGACAAAAATCCAACTGGGTGGTTTGGAAAGAATCAAAACTTTTGGGATCATTTTAAAAGTGGAGATTTGACGTCACTTTCAGGCAGTTGGAGATATTTATGAGCACACGTGGCGAGATTCCTCGCCACACCACCTCTCCCAAAATTGCCCCGTGGCAAATAATTTTATGAAATTCCCAAAATAACCTCTTGACCTTCAGACTCAGAATTCTCCGATTTTACAGTCGTCTCGAAGGTTTTAGCATGTAGAAATCAAATTTGATGTTGAAATTTTATTTTGGCCTTCAAAAATACCAGTTTTGACCGAAATGACTGTTCGGGGTATTTTGGTCATTTTTCCTAGGGTCATGAATCTAGCCAAAATGGTACTTATCAAAAGAAATTTTAGTCAAAGATTCAGATTTGAGATCAAAATTAGACTTTGATTTGAGAATAGAGTAGATGAGAGGCACAAGGGTATTTTGGTCATTTTGCTAATTTTCAGGAGAATTTGCGCACATGATTGAAGGGGTTTAGAGATGATTGGGGGATTGCCATTTTCTCAAGCCGAGCCATTCGGAAGCTACAAAATATAAAGAACTGCACTTTAGTGCAATTTGGGGGGTCTATAGCTTCCCCTCTTTGTCGGAATCACGTGTGATATAGGGGTGCAACTCGGTTCGGTTAAAACCGAAATCGAACCGACCCAAACCGACTTCGGTTGGAGATGAACAAATCCCCCAACCGATGCATTATAAGTAGAAGTTTCACTTTTACATTCCTGAAGAAGGTAAACTGGATTGGTTTTATCATTGGTCTAATTATTTTGTTATGACCTAAGAAGGTAAACCGGACCGGTTTATTATTGGTCTAA
>JAUPMG010067334.1:0-13302 GCA_031762675.1 Pachysandra terminalis
GGAAGGACCACGAAGGCGGCAAAGCTCTCCCACATAGCGCAGCTACATTCCCAAGGCTCGAACTCGAGACCTTTGGTAAGCTAGAACAGACCCTCGCCATCTGATCTACGCGCACGGTGGTTACATTTAATACATCTTCATCTTTCTCATAGCTTTAATTTGTCATATTCCTCTTATAATGGCACCTAAACCTAAGCGAATTCTTTTTGACTTTATAAACTCTTAACCATCTATAAGAGAAATGATTGAAGGTTATATTTTATTTTATTTTTTAGTTGAAATTTATAGAGATGGATCATGGGTGTAAGAAGTAGAACCCTCGGTGGTTCTTTTTTTTCCTTTAGAGATATATGTTGTTGTATCAATTTTCACATATCAAAAAGGGCCACTACTTTTTTTTTTTTTATGGGGAAGAATTGGAAAGAAAAATCAAAAGAATAGAGAGATCCGACTGCAAAACCTTCCTTCTTGAAAGGATAAAGAAAGCCAAACGAATAAAATAGTAATAAATTGGATGCAAAGGGACATCGAAAAGAAGTAGATAGAAAGATAAATAAGTTATTTCATTGATGATTATTCATCAGCAAATATTGCACATATAGCATACCACCATCAGCATTCTTCTTAGCTTCCTCCGTCTGCTTCGAATTTGACATTCAAACATAAGAGCTTAGAAGAGCAACGAGTTCGAGGCTACAATTTTTCTAAAGATGGGGAACGGTGTGTTAGTTGGAAGATCATCATCATCATATCAGAATTGTCTATGTTTTTCTGCAATTTTCTCAGTTTTTTCATCTCAAAATGGCTAACATTAGGCAAGCCTTTGTCGATGCCCGAATCGCAGCAAGTTTTATTAGCTCTTAGTCTTCATTTTGGTGTCATAATATATTGTATTATAATCTAAAGTTTTCATCTTTTAAGACATTATATCCAGACAATAATTTTTCTAATTTTTAGAAGAAAAAAAAGTATCGCATTATGTTGACTTTGTATACATTTGCAGTTTACACAGATGCAAGATTCTTCTATTGCCATAGTGAGATAACATTCCTAACTATTTGTATAGTATACTTTTGCTGGCTTTGGAATTTTAGCATAAATAATAATGTAGTGTATGGCGGGTGTAAATAATAATAAAGTACACTAAAATGCTGCATCCAATTTTTCATACTCACAAGTTTGCATGTTTCATGAAAAACCATCATGTGAAATTTTTGAAAAAAATATAGAGTTTTGAGAATTAATGTCACTGTTTTGATTGATGATTAGAGTAAAGAGATCTGTCTTAGGAGAAGAAGAGCAGAGATAGGTTGTGAAGGCTTTAGTGTATTCCATTAAATAACACATCATCCAGAACTACTACAAAGCTATCACTATTTGAAAACTCAAACGTTGTCATTCTAAGTCCCTTTTCTTTTCGTTCTTTCTTCTTATTCTTTACGCTTGCTTTAATATTTTTCTCTTTTGATGATAAGAGCAATATTGAGAACAAGTGTATTTGTAGTCACAACTAATCTAGATAAGAGCATTTAAATAATAGCTCTTAGGAGAATAAGAGCGGAGATAGGCTATGAAGGCTTTAGTGTATTCCATGAAACAACACATCATCCAGAATTACTACAAAGCTACCACTAGTTGAAAACCCAAATGTTGTCGATGTACGTCTGTTCTTTTTTTTTTTCTTTTTACTTCTTCTTTTCGCTTGCTTTAATACTTTTTCTCTTTTGATGATTAGAGTAATGTAGAGAACAATTGTATTTGCAGTCACAACTATTTTAGATAAGAGCATTTATATGACAGCTCTAGATGAATTATTTATTAAAATATGAATTTTATTGGAAATAAAAATAAAAATTTATTCTTCTGAAATTAAGAATTCTTATTTTAATATTTTTAATTTTTAATTTTGAAATTAAGAATTTTTACTTTTAATTATTTTAATAATATTATATATTAAAAGTACTAAGTTATGGAGAACATATGGAAAATGAACATGCATTTATAAATTATTTAAACCTTCTTAATAAATTAAAAATTATTATATATATATATATAAGATTATCACGTCCAATATTACTAGGGGAACTAAAGGTGGAATTAAAAAGTATTGAAGGATAAAATAGGCAACTAAAATATGAAGAATAATATTTTAATTTGAGAAAAGTTTCGCCTACATAAGTGACTTGGCATGGTGTTGCCGCACAAAACTTGTCTTTCATTCAATTAGATTTTTCCATGCGAGATAGTTGTTTTCCAAAGAAATTACATGAGTCATATTCAATTTGCCTAATATGCTAAGAAAATCTAATTAGTTAGATAAAAAAGAAGTAAAATTATTTAAATCTCAAGAATGAGTAATTTTACATTTCAACTTATGTACATTTGGTTGGATGCTTAATCAATTATTAATTGGTTCTTAAAAATAACTGTGAACCACAAACTGAAGTTGTCGTTTCAATAAAAACATTACTTCTTACTAATCCAATTTAATCTCTTAAAGTTACATTGCATTAGGCATATGCAACTTGGTTACATTTTGGATGGAATAAGGTGCAAATCTAATTAACTGGATAAATGGCTATTAAAATGTGTACCAATGAAAAGGCAAAAAAAAATGTTTATTTGTTTTCTTTTATAATGTTTTTAGATTGATTGGGTTTAACCATAGAATAACGTAGGCAGTGATATAAAAATATAGTGTGTTACATTGTTATGATAAGGGTGAGGCATGCAACATTTTTATTGGGCCAAAGAGGGCCTATGGAAAATTTTTGCATATTTGTAATAGATATTGTTGCATATGAATAGTCAATTATGTATTTTAATCATGGTTACAAACTTCCCTCTTCTCTCCCACACTTGTGAGTTTCCTCCTTAAGCATGTTGTTTTAAATATTTGTAAGTCTTGTCTTCTATCTTTCAACTAATTTTTAGGGCTTATAAACAGATCTAACATTTGAGACATAATTAAATAAATAAATTATATATATATATATATTTCGCATATTCATTTTTGAGATTGCATTAAAAAAATATTGTATGAAAAATTGTGATTCTATGTCTTATATATACAAGAATCCTTCCAGAAAGCTTATTATATCCAATTCCTAGAAAGGTATTGGGAGGAATATAGAATGAGCTGTCTCAACAACCTCACACTTTAAAAGGTGTTTCGACAAGGAATCCAAATTTTATGTTGGAAAAATGTTTCGACCCTCGGATTTAACTGTTTGGTTCAAATGACCGGATTAGGGGTAAAGCCGTCATTTTCCAGACACATTACAAATTAGCCTAAGATTATACTCATCGAAGAGCATTTTGCCAGAACCACAATATCACGCTGAAAACGTGCATTCAAGTGGATCTCATTTGGATAAGTTTTGATAACGTTGGACACGCAGGAGTTACTCATCCTAGGGCTGTGAATGAGCTGAGCTAGCTTGGTTTAGGCTGAGGATCGCTCGCATGAGCCAAGCTTGAGCTCAATATTTAGGCTCGCAAACTGACGTTGAGCCCAAAATATATAAATTAATATATATATCTATATTAATCATTAAGTACAAAGCTAATGACTTAATATGTTTAAATCAAATAGTTATTTATTTATTTATTGAGCTGGGCATGAGCCCGACAAAGTATACCGAGCTTGAGCCGAGTCTGAACCTTGTCCAAATTTTACAAGCCCGAGCCGAGGTGGGCAAAGTTTCGCTCGTTTACTACCCTAGCTAATTCATCCAAACCGAATTAGCCCAGTTAATAATATATACATTATATATATATATAGATTAATGTTTATGGTTTAATTGTTTTTATGACTTAATAATGAATCTAGTTAGCCTAATGCTTATGATTTAACAATATTTAATAGCAATATGTTTTGTTTCAGTTGAATGCGTTGGGTAAGTTAGATTTGATTTTTTAAGTATTTGTACATTGTTCAGGTTGGTTTTAAGTCCAAATACATGCTAAAGCTGTTATTGTGCTTATCAACCCGATTTAACCCGATCCAAACTAACTTGGAATTACAATGTGGGTTATATTGGGTTGGTTTTAGAGTTTACAAAATAAATTCGGTTTAGTTTTTGGGTTTCATAATTCAAGTTTCAAATCAAGTAGGGCTAGGTTTGAATTGAACTTCAAGGAGGTCAGTTTGGGATTGGGTTGAGGTCAACCCAATCCAATCGAACCGAGTTGAACCCCTAGTATCTACTGACAGTGGATGAGAGTATTAGAGAAATGTTACAAGAGATTAGTGTTATTTCGAAAATATTATAGTAGGTATCATAATTTTACCAACCCTCAAGAGAGGTTTTTGTAATTTTGAAATTGTCGTTTATGTGGATTCATAGAAGTACTCAAACAAGTTGTGCATGCTGCACCCTGTGCTTTCATAGCATTATACGTGTGAGGAAAAGTTTTACTTTAATAATATATATAATATATATACTTTTTTGAATAATAATACACATAAAAAGTTAAGGTTAAAATGGAAAGACAAGCTGCTCAAACTGTATCTTTTATATATAGGTAATAGGTATATATCCATAAGGGTATAATCGAGAGGCAGAAGGACGCAATCAACTCAAACTCTCTTTTATATATAGGTATAGAAAAAAAATTTCTTTTCCTTTTTTTTTTTGTTTGTTTTTGAATTTAGAATCTTTTCTCTCTTAAATTTTAGAAACCGTTCCCTTCTTTGAGAAATTTTGGAATTTAGAAACCCCTCCCTTCTTTGAGAAATTGAATTTGGAATTTAGAAACCTCCCTTTTTGATTTGTTTGAGAATAAAAAACTCTTTTTTAGTTTGAATTTAAAAGCTTTTTATTTATTTTTATTTTTTTTTGGATTTTCCACATGGTAACTTCTAAAACTATTTCTTTCTTAGTTCTTAGAATTTGACACATGGCAAATTTTCCTCAAATATTCTCTCAATTATTTAATATTTCAATTTTCTCCCTAAAGTGTTTTTTATTATTATTTTGTCCCATTATATTTTCTTTCCTTTTTTGATAATTTTGAAATACCAAAAATAACCCTTCGACTCCCGAACTCGGAATTTTACAGAATCACAGTTGTTTTGAAGGTGTTTCAGTGTGGAATCCAAGCTCATTCCTATGTTGTTACAGGTCACCTTTAGATTCTGAAATGAAGTGGATAGCGATGGTTGAACTCTAGCAAGCAAGGACTAAGACCGGGAAACCTTTAGACGAATGGAGTAGCTGAAGATACATCTTTACTAGTTAGATTTGGTGGACCCGTGAAAGCAAGGACATTGTTAATTGATATTTAGACTTTGTGACTAGTTGATTTTACTTTCTTATGTTGGTAATGTGGGATATTGAGTTTAATTTCTTTTAATTGTATCAGACTTCCGTTGTTTGTTAGTTATGCTATGAATAACCATGGAATGGGTATGTGATTCATATGGTTAGTGTTAGCCACATCCTTTTGGATCCGAAGGTTAAACCTTTCAAATCCTTGAGATCCAATATCTCAAATTTGGGGCGTGATAGATTGGTATCAGAGCTCTAGGTTTAAGTTACCTATGGTTAAGAAAATATAGAAGTGAACATTACGATTCACATAGAAGTTAAGAGAACATATAAGTGAACATTATGATTCACATGTATGCATAGTGTGTTGAGTATTCCGTATGAATTGCTTGCTCTATGAAAAGTTGCTTTGAATTGGATGTTGCCTGTATACTTATTGTGGATTGGTTGAATCAATTGATTGAGGTAATGTGTTTCGTATGCTTGTGTCTTTATACCAATGTACATAGGTATGAGTATTAATTTTACGTAGACTTTTGACCACATGCTTTGGGATATATTAATTTGGGAAATTACTTAGAAGAATGCATTTAGAATTCTATTGGACGGTAGGACTACTCGTGTGATTATGATGTGTATTGGGTTTTTAAGGTCCTTAGAAGGGCATAGTGAGACCTAGGACGAGAACTTAGAAATTATCAATTTAGTATCCACACCTGTGAATTGTGATGAGTTTATTTCCTTGCTAATTATAGTATGAAATATAGTTGTTTGAAGTGATGTGTTTCTTGCACTTGTGATATAAGTGAACAATGATTAGTAGGAATGCTACTTGTGTCCTAACTTAGACCATATACATGGAAATATCTTAAATTAGGAAAACAAAATATATAAAGATGTATTAGAAACTTTAGGCATATACATATGGTGATTGTGCTTATGTTAGAACTATAATTAAGGATAAAGACAAATAAAATGTCAAATAAAATAGAACTAACATGATAAAGTAAGAACTGGGCTGTAGACCAACATAATAAATTCTAATTTATAGGTAGACCAAGAGACTGACTAAAAAAAATTAATAGAAATTTTTTGTGAGGTAATTAAAATTAAGGATAAATTATAAATAAGTAAGAAACATTGAGTGGACAAATTTAATAATGATAAGAATTCTTATACATATTCTCACAAAAAAAAAAAAAGAATTCTTATACATAAGAAATCAGATTAATAGACCAATCCCAGCTTTGAATCTGACTTATCAACTTTGAGAATTTATGGATTAAATTGTTCTTAGAAATAAAAAGATATTTTTTTTATGGGAAATTACTAGTCATGAATTTAAATATAAAATTTATGAATTAAATTTATTTAAATAAATTGAGCCTGGTAGGAAGCTAGGCTACTGCTGAGAGCTGCCGAGCGTGCAGCCGAGACATGCCGAGCCTTTAAAAGGAAAACTTTGATGTTTCTTTTGTAAGGAAACCCAACCTCCAATCTTCTTCCTAGAGCACTCTAAGCACATCTAGGGCTCTTTCAACCATTCCAAAGTTCTTCGTCGAATCGTTCACAATTCCGATAAGTTTTGTTAGAAATTTCTCTTTGAAATTTTCCATATTTTCTTTGAGACTTAGAATGGCTAGGACTAAAGTTGCACAAGGACCTCCCTAGAAGGCTAAAACCTCTAAAGCATCTACCTCTAGGAGATCCCAAGCCCCACCATCTCCTCCAACACCGGATTCTTTTGAGCCCATGGGAGATGATTCACCTCCACCAAGTGTTGAAAAAAACCCTAAGGCAACACCTACTCAAGTTCTGGTTGCACCCAAGCCTAATGAGTATGAGGACAATGAACTAATCATCGAGAAAAAGGTAGTAAAACGAGATGTGGCAAACTACAAAGTAGTGGAAACCCTCCGAGCGGTAGGTTGGGAATCTATTCTTGATTGGGGTGGAATCGCATATTCCTACGTTATCTTGGAAATGTACTCATACATTTCCGACACTGACTTTGATCCCATGAGCATCACCTTCAAGCTCTATGGCTACACCAAACAAGTCAATCTTCCATTGGTGTCTAGGGTGATGAATGCACCCATGAACAATGCTTTTAGTGTTGTATCCGAACTCGATGAGGATGACAAAAGAGAAGTCACCAAAATCCTCTGTAGAAAGAGAGTGCAGTGGAATGCAAACAATTCCCTTAGTGCATCCAAGCTTTTACCCACTTACCGTATCCTTCACAAGATCTGTGTCACGAATGTTTACCCTCACTTCGGAAATGTGACAGAACTCACTCCGTACATGGCCTCCATACTTCACCAAGTGGCCATAGGCACGAGACTTTGCCTTCCTACGTTGATCATATCGCATATCATCCGATATGTACAAAACAGAAGGAAGGGAGCCCTACCTTTTGCTTGCCTGATGTGTACCTTGGGAAATCTCTGGGGTATACATATACCTGACACCAAGACCGACACTGTTAACCCACCTTTCGGTTCAATGAATATGGGCAAGATGGGTCTGCCAGTGGGGACCATCAATTTTCAACGAGATATCGTCGAGGAGGAACCGACAAGAGTGGAGGAAGAACCTCAGACCATCCCTTCTAAGCACCACTAGGGAGCTTCTACTTCTTATGCACCTCCTACTGACTCTAGTGGGAGTATGACTATGGAAGCACGGCTTGCATCCTTGGAGAAATCCAATGAGGAGCTTAAAGCCGAAGTGAAGAGGAGCAATCAGGAGATGTCTAAGCCTCGCTGGACAGTGGAGAAGGCACTTCTATTTTTCCAGGACATGATTGGCTGTTACCGATCGACTGATGCAGCCCCACATTGTGTGCGATCATCTTCAGTACCACCGACCGGAAAGTCTCCACAATACCCAACAATCTTCCACTTGTAGACTGACACTCAGAAGTAAACAATTCCAACAACAATCGGTGCATACTAGTGCGCTCATCCATATCTTCAAGCTTGAAGAGACACTGAAGCTGAGCACAGCTCCAATTTTTCTTTTGTCACTATCTTGGTTAACATGTCAGCTAGATTCTTACTACCTTGGATCTTTTCAAGTGCTAACACCTCATCCTCCAGAAGATATCTGATGAAGTGATAACGTAATCCGATGTGCTTGGTTCTCGAATGAAATGCTGAGTTCTTTGCTAGATGTATAGCACTCTGACTATCCTTATGCAAAACATTCTTCACCTGCCTGAATTCCAATTATGCCAACAAACTCTATAACCAGATCATCTCTTTGCAAGCATCAGTTACTAACACGTACTCTGCCTCTGTAGTGGATAAATCAACAATCTTCTATATTTGCGAAATTCAACTAACTGCAGTAGTGCCAATCGTAAAGACATACCCGGTAGTGCTTCTCCTGTGATCTACTTCTCCAACAAAGTCTGCATCTACATATCCCTGTAGTCTCAGCTCACCCCTTCTGAAGCATAGGCATTTATCTGTAGTACCTAGTAGATACATTAGTATCCACTTCACTACTTCCCAGTGCTGCTTCCCTGGATTAGACATAAATCTGCTCACAACTCCCATTACATGAGCAATATCTGGGTAAACCATGGCACACATTAGATTTCCCATGGCTAAGTCATATGGAACCTTGGCCATGAAGTCTCTATCTTCATCTGTCTTTGGAAACTGATCCTTGGATAACTGGAAATTACTGGCCAACGGTGTATTAACTTCCTTGGCATCACCCATGCCAAATCTCTTCAGAACATAACCAATATACTATGTCTGAGATAACTGCAAAGTACCTCTGCTTATCCCCGCTAATCCTCATTCCAAGAATCTGCTTCGCTGCACCCAAACCTTTCATGTCGAATTCACTTAACAAATGTTTCTTCAAGTTTTTGATCTCGTCCATATCTGAACCTGCCACTAACATATCATCGACATAAAGTAGCAAAATGATGTAACTGGACTCAAACCTCCTGAAATAGCAACAATGGTTAGCGTTACAATTGTAGTAGCCATTCATTTGCATAAAGTTATCATACTTCTTATATCATTGCCTCGGAACCTGTTTCAAACCATACAAGCTCTTCTCCAGTTTGCGTACGAGCTTATCTTTTCCTTTCACTAGGAAACCCTCCGACTGCTGCATATATATCTCCTCGTCTAGATCACCATGGAGAAAAGCAGATTTCACATCTAACTGTCCAAGGTGCAAACCCTCTGCTGCAACAATGCTCAAAACTGACCGAATGGTTGTCAGTTTCACAACCGGTGAAAAAATGTCGGTGTAGTCAATTACCGTTTTCTGCTGAAAGCCTTTGACCACCAACCTCGCCTTGTATCTCTTAGAACCATCATGTTCCTCCTTTACTCGATACACCCATTTGTTGTGTAGACCTTTCTTTCCCTCAGGCAACTCGGCTAGTTTTCAAGTATTGTTGGAGATAAGGGACTTCATCTCATCATTCATAGCAAGCTCCCACTTGCTAGCATCCACTACCTGACATACTTCATCATAGCATTTAGGTTCACTTGCATTAGTAAGCAACAAATAATTCAAATACCTTCTGTTTGGAACATGAGACCAGGAAGACCTGCTAGGTACAGGAGCAGGAGTCTGTAGTGCACCACTCTGTCGCTACTCTGCGGTGTATGTTCCTCTGAGTGTGAACTCTCAACAGTCTGCTGTACCACATGGCTCGTTGGAATATCATCCAACTCGACATATGTTGGATCTTCTTGTGTTGTACCACTGGACTGTGTTGCGCTTCTGTCCTTGTACATCATCCTTTCATTGAAAATAACATCTCGGTTTCTGATTACCTTCTCGTTCTATTCATCCCAAAACTGGTATCAAAATTCATCTCCGTCGTATCCAATGAAGTACACTTCAGTGACTTAGGATCAAGCTTACTCCTAGCATGGTCACTGATATGCACATAAGAAACACAACAAAAAACGTTCAAATGGGAAAGTTTTACCTCCTTGCCGCTTCATACCTCCTCTGGTAACATGTGATCCAATGGTACTGATGGTCCTCGGTTGATTAGGTATGATGTTGTATTGACTACCTCTGCCTAGAAGTGCTTGGGTAATCCTGCCTGGATACACATGCTTCTCGCTCTCTCAGTCAATGTCCGGTTCATTCGTTCTACTACTCCATTCTGTTGTGGAGTTCCTTGCAACGATCTCTCTAATCGGATTCCATTCTCATAATAGAATTTCTTGAATTTGGTCTCTTCAAATTCACCACCGTTATCGGATCTCGACTTCTTGATTTTTCAGACCTATCTCATTCTCCACCATGGCTTTCCACTTCTTGAACACCTCGTACACCTCGGATTTCTGTCGCAAGAAGCACATCCACACTTTTCTAGAGTTGTCATCAATAAAAGTCACAAAATAGGACGTACCACCAATGGATGAGACTGTAACTAGTCCCCAAAAATCAGTGTGAACTAACTCAAGCTTCACTTGCTTTCTTGGTTTGCCATCTTTCTTGAAACTCACCCTTTTTTGCTTCCCAAAAGATGCAACCGTCACATAAGTCCACATCAACTGACTGAAGGCCTGGTAGTTTACCTTTGGATTGCATAACCTTAAGTCATTTCTCACTCATATGTCCAAGGCTTTGGTGCCATAAGTTTAGATCCTCCTTGCAATCTGCAACTACAATTTACCCATGTGCATTAATCGTCGTGTAGAGAGTACCACTCATCTTTCCACATGCAACGATCATTATGCCTTTGAAAACCTTCCAACTATCACCATTGAAGGTTGTGACATAACCTTCATTTGCCAACTGTCCCACTGAGATCAGATTCTTTCTCAAGTCCAGGATGTGTCTCACATCTTTCAATCTCCATACAGACCCATTCAGCTTGATCTGTACATCGCCTTTACCAACCACATCGCATGGTTGATCATCACCAAGATAAACCTTCCTTAGGTTACCGGTAAATAGGTCACAAAGAATTCTCTGCTTGAGGTAGCTTGAAAAGATGCTCCGGAGTCTCATCCTTGAATTCGATATCAACTATTGTTAGCTGGTAAAAAATTTCATTGAATTTGTTTAGATGTTCTCTGAAATTCTCACCTTCGGCCATCTTCAGATTGAACAGCTTCTTTATCAAGTGCACCTTGTTTACTGTAGACGATTGCTCATACATCTCAGAGAGAGATGCCATAAGAGAGGATGTAGTCCTCTCAACCTTAACATTGAGGAAAACAGACTTCTATAGTGTCAACCTTATGGTGCCAAGTGCTTTCTGTCAAGCACATCCCATTCTTCCTTTTTAATACTTGCAGGCATCGTATCCAATGGTAGGTACAAATCTTTCATGTAAAGGTAATCCTCTATCTGCATCTTCCAGTATCCGAAGTTTGAACCATCAAACTTCTCTATTCCTTTACTTGATTCCTTCTTTGAAGTCATCGCTCCCACTCGAACCAAAACCGACAAAAAAATTCATAGGAATTTTGTCAAGCACCTTTTGTGCCAATGGTCACACAAACCAAAGCTCTGATACAACTTGTTGGAAAATTGACCGATCCAACACGCGTAGATTAATCTAATCAACTCTCCTTGAGAGTTCCCAGATCTTGAGATTCAATGAATGAAGAGAAACAAATAAATATGGAAGACAAAAATAAAGAGAACACACAGATTTACATGGTTTGGCGATCTTGCTTACGTTCACGGAGCGCGCCAATATTCCACTAAAATCTTTGATGAAGTATTACAATCTCTAAGAGTCTCTTGAAAAAACCTTCTCTCTTAGTGTTCTCTCTCTCTCTCTCTCTCTCTCTCTCTCTCTCAAAGGAAAAAACAGCCTTATATAATAAAAAAACTCGATAGACTTAACTTACCTCGCGATGCCCTGCGATTAGACTGGGGAGATTTTTCCTTTGTCCCTCGGTCAGCCGGTAGGCTTGCTTGATCGACCAACCAGCTTGCCTGGTTGACCGGCAGTTGGTCATGCTCCGCTCCAATCTGTTGTCATCTTGTCATGTCCCAGTGGACCGACCAACTTACCCGGTGGACCGGATAGTGTCCACAATACCCAACACTTATGTGCAACTTGAGAAAAAGCTTTAAAATGAATTTGTTAATAAATTTTATTTTTAATGTTTTTTTATAATTTTACCATGAAATAAAACTTTAATATTTTTAAAATTCCAAATAACATATATCTTTTTTGCCGCGTGACAAGCTTATTTATTGAAAAAAAAAAAAAAGTGAACAAAATGTGTCAAAAAAAAAATAAAAATCAGCTTCCACAATTGATATGGAGTGTTTGACTTTGACCAGACCGCACCAAACCACGTCTCCGTTGTAAAAGCTTATAAAACCGCTTGTCTAAAACCAACAAAGATAGAACACGGCTTGGACTTAGGACACGTACATCGGCACATGGCTACTAAGCCTACGAGGTGCAAGTATGAAATTAAAGATATTTCTGGGGTTATCAGAGAACTTTTCATTATGATTAATTAGGATGAGGAAACTTGCACGTGGGTTTAGCGTCATCCTGCTCGCCCAACGAATATTTAAATATTTAATGATGCGTGAAATCAAATAAGGTTGATTTACAATTCTACCCTTAAGAATTGTTTATTGTCTCGAACAACTTAAAAGCTTTAAAACCTGCTTGAATCAAAAAATTGGCATTTCGATTTTACCCCTTAAATTGTCCTTTTTCTCTTAAATATCTTAAAAGCAATTCCATGACTAATCAATTTTTTTCTTTCTTTTTTTTAATGATTTTTTTAATAAACTAATTAAAAACCCTTTTCTCTATATCCTTTTCTTTTGAAAAAAAATCTTTTTATTTAGCTATGCAACTTTCGTTTGATTCGCATTGACATCAACCTAAGACCAAATCAACATTGGTGAAGGTTAACCCAAAAATCAAACAGAATTGAAAATTGAACTTCCCAACCTGAATTGAAATGAAAAACACTAAACCCAAATCAACCCAACTCAAATTGTAGTTTCAGTTCGGTTTAAGTCGAGTTAATGCACAGTTTTTTAAAAATAC
>JAUPMG010067345.1:779-13302 GCA_031762675.1 Pachysandra terminalis
CACCTGGCGACATTGACATCGTAAACCTTGCTCGTTTCCCCCCTCCCCCTCCGCTTCCTTCTCCATCTTCGCACCTTCCACACTCCACAGTTCACTCTGTCATCTTCTTCCACCACCCATGGAGAGAGTCAACATCAACCTTCGTTCGCGAAAGTAGCTTCTTCAGATATGTACTCCACCGTTCTCTTCCTCATTAACCTTCCTTCTTCTCCTAACCCCATCCTATTCCCCCTCCCCAAAAAACAAAACTAATGATGGTCAGAAATGGCCTGGGCATCCATGACCAACGAAATCAAGAGTTTCTTCAACCTAGAATCCCACCGGATGTTGTTCCCTTCTCGGAGGGGCAGGCACTGCTTTTCCCGCCATCTGCAGAAGTTCCTAACTGTCTTGCCTTGACGAAGTCTTTTCCATTAAAACCTAAAGAATATGCTTTAATCCACAAATGGAAGAAGGTCCAAATAAAAACCCCAATCGAAAAAAATCCGAAAGGGAGCTGGATTTATGTGTTTGGTCTCCCTCCAAATCTCTGGTCTGCTGCCATGTTTTTGGCAATTGGTGAATTCTGTGGAGGCCTGGTTCGAATTGATGAAGCTACGTCCCAGGAAAGATGGATGACGGATGCGAAATTGCTAGATAAGTGTGGGAATCCACTTAGAATACGTTGTGCGATTTCACTAAAGTTTGGAGAGCCGAGTTTTTTGGTTCAGATCATGCTGTCTCCAACAGAGAAGATGTTGGAGGTAGGTGCTGTTGAGAAAATTCTGAGAATGGGGCCCAAGCTTGAAGACAATGACGTGGCCCGTAGTGGGTTATGTGGCAGTACAAGAATGGAGACTTGGACTGTATCGTGCCCTCATGTGGGCTCAGCCAATCCGCCAAAACAAAATGAAGAAAAGATGGACAAGGAGTATAGGCCTCCAAGTCCATTACAAATAAAGGAAATAGTGGATCGGACTGTTGAAGTTCTAAGCCCAAGCCACTTGAACCTTACAAGGGAAATGGAAGAACTGATGAAGGCCATTAACGTTACAAGAAGTTGCAGGGACAACAGGCTTGTTAAAGAGGTAGCTCCAGAAGTAGTAGTTATGGATGATCAGGAACACAAATTAGTGATTCACAATCTGATGCAGGCAGGCTATGACAGATGGGAAGCGGAAGAAGCGATGGGTGAAGTGAGATCAAATAATTTACCCAGTAAAATCAAATCTCAGGTGAAGGGTACATTCAGGTCACATCTAGATATTGTTTAAAAAGAGAAGAGGCAAGGGCATGCTTACTCCTGGATTTTCTTCATATGAAGCATCAATGCTGGGTCAACAGCTGACCTCTCCTAAATCGCCATTATTGCACAAAAACGGTTATATAGAAGTATGACAATCGTCCACCTTATGTTTTCCAAACCTCTCTCCAAGTCATGTTTACCCCCCAACATGGTTCTTCTTTCGTTTATATCCAAAAGAGGTAGGTGCAGCAACTGCCAATAGAGGTACGATTATTTCCTTTTGTTTTGGTAATCATTCTATTCCATTATCCATATCCTCTATGTGCTTTGAACCAGGTACCAGAAAACTGCTTCTCAATGCTAAATCGCCACTTGATTATAAAAAAGTAGAGCTGAATTTGAGCCAGAATGGTTCACTGGTTGGGTCCCACGTATCTTATATGACCAAGAGAGCAATGTGCATAGGGCAGTCATAGAGGATGGGGAGGGGGTTCACACAAATTTGACATTAGATGATCGGGTGGAGGGTGAGACCCTAGCCAAGTTGTTTAGGCTGGAAGTCTCGGATAATAATGGGATCGCCATAGGTACTCCAAAGGCCGTGACCAGATTTATGGAAAGTAGGGAGGGTGTAAGCAGGAGCACCTCTCCCATGGTGAAAGAGCTTCGCAATTTGGAGTAGAGTTTACAGTATCAGAGGCGGAATAGCAAATCTAGAACCTTAGGGGGGATCTTCGATTAAGGGTCAATAAGAATGGTCAGTTGGAATATTAGAGGGTTGTGGGTGAGGAGAAAAAGAGAGCCATTAAGGATGTTTGCCAGAAATTAAGCCTTGGGTGGTAGTTATTCAAGATACAAAAAATAGAAGAAAAAAAAAACACAGTCCATTGGTAGGAGATTAATGCATGGGATTTGGGGGCGGGGGGGTCACAATAGGCGGTAGGTTTTGTTGCCATCACAGGGGACATCAGGGTGTATTTTGATCATGTGGGATATTAACAAGGTAGAAGGTGGTGAAGTGGAAGTGGGTACCTTTTGTTTGTCAATAGCATTTATAAATGGAAGCTCACTGGGGTGTATGGACCTAACTCCTATAGAGTAAGGGAGGCTTTTTGGGAAGAATTAAGATCCATTTCAGGTCTTAATACGAAACCTTGGTGTATCATTGGTGACTTCAATGTAGTTAGATTTGGTGGGGAAAGAAATAGGGGTTCTAGATTAAACCGTATCATGAGGAAGTTCTCTTCTCTGATTCAAGAACTTGCTTTGGTGGACTATTTGTTGTTAAGGGAATGCTTCACGTGGTCTAACTTACAAAAGAATGCCCCTTGTTGTAGGCTAGAGAGATGCCTTGCCTCGGTGGATTAGGATGCCCATTTTCCGTCCATGTCCCAAAAAATTCTGCCTAGGCCAACTTCTAATAATTGGCCGATTTTACTGTCATCGGAGGTGAATAATCATGGTCCTTCGCCTTCTAGATTCGAGAACATGTGGCTTACCCATAAGTCCTTTAAAAAGGAAATTATGAAATGGTGGGATGGAAAAGGAGGGTTGACCTCTAAAATCATGAGATCTTTAAAATTATAGAATCAAAGGATGGAACATATCAACATTTGGAGAGGTTTCTGAACGTAAGAAGTTTGTTCTTACTGAGATTAAAGTGATAGAAGAACAAGAACAAAAAAGAGCACTTTCTAAGGATGAGAGGGGGTGTAGGAAATCAAAGAGAGAAGAGTTGGGCATCATCCTCAAGCAAGAAGAAATTAACTGGAGACAGAAATCAAGGATATCTTGGATTAGAGGATGGGAATACCCGGCTTTTTCATAAAATAGCAAATGGGAGAGCAAAAGTGAATAATATAAATGGTCTTTCAGTGAATGGGGAGATGGTTGAGGATATGGGAGAGATTACTGAGGCTCTGACGGATTTTATATTAGACTTTATACATCGGAGCAGGATCTCATTCTTTTTTAAGAAATGTACCGGGAGAGGTATTGTCCAACCAATAGGTGGAGTGGTTAGAAAGAAAAAGTGAAGTGGGCAGTTATAGGAATGAGAGCTAAAGCCCCGAGACCGGATAGTTTTACATTGTCTTTTTATCGGGCTGCTTGGAAGGTGATTAAAGGGGATTCGATGTTGGTTTTTGAAGAATTCTTTCATAATATGGTGGTCAACAAAGTCACAAATGAAACCTTCTTAGTGTTGATTGCAAAGAAAGCTGGTGCAAGAGAACTTAAGGATTTCAGACCTATCAATTTGATTACCAGTTTATATAAAATAATTTCAAAGATTTTGGCTTTGAGACCCAAAGGAATTATTGGAAATCTGATGACAAAGAATCAATTAGCCTTTATTGCAGGTAGGCAGATTTTGGATAGTGCCTTACTTGCAAATGAAGTGGTGGAGGAAAGACTAAGAAGCGGTCTACAAGGTTTAATGCGTAAACTAGATTGGTTGAAGGATTATGATAAGGTGGAATGGGGTTTCCTTGACTCGGTCTCGAAATGGAAGAGTTTTGGTTATAGGTGGAGGAAATGGATTGGAGGTTGCATTAGTAAGGTGTCCTCTTTTTTTAACTAATGGGAGTGTGTATGGTCATTTCATTTCATCTAGGTGCCTTCGACAAGGTGATCCTCTTTTCCCTCTCTTATTTACCCTGGTAGGAGATGTTTTGAGTCAATTCTCTATACAAGCAGAGAGTATGGGGATTATTGTTGGATTTTCTGTAGGTAAGGATAGGGTGCTTGTCTCTCATCTACAGTATGCCGATAATACTATTCTGTTTTTTGAAGCAATGGAGGAACAGTCCTATTGGGTTAAATCCCTATTGAGATGCTTTGAGATGGTTTCACGACTCAAAATCGACCTTGATAAATCTAGCATTTCAGGTTTTCATGTAGACCCGGGGAGACTACAGCAATTTGCAGAGTTCTTGGGGTGTCGGGTAGTAGACCTACCCATTAGGTATCTTGGCATGCCCTTGGGGAATAGCACTAGAACCTTCTCTTTTTGGATTCCTTTTATGGGGATCTTCGATTAGGGGTTAATAAGAATGGTCAGTTGGAATATTATAGGGTTGGGGGTGAAGAGAAAAGAGAGACATTGAGGACATTTGCTGGAAAATTAAGCCTTGGGTGGTAGTTATTCAAGAGACAAAAAAACAGTCTATCGGTAGGAGATTAATGCGAAGGATTTCAGGGGTTCACAATAGTCTATAGGTTTGGTTGCCATCCCAGGGGGCATCGAGGGATATTTGATCATGTGGGATATTGACAAGGTAGAAGGGGTGAAATGGAAGTGGGTACCTTTTGTTTGTCAGTATCATTTAAAGATTTGGAGGATGGGTTTGAATGGAAGCTCACTGAGGTGTATGGACCTAACTCCTATAGAGTAAGGGAGGCCTTTTGGGAAGAACTAAGATCCATTTCCGGGCTTAACAGGAAACCTTGGTGTATCATTGGTGACTTCAATGTATTTAGATTTGGTTGGGAAAGAAATAGGGGTTCTAGATCAAACTGTATCATGAGGTAGTTTTCTTCCGTAATTCAAGAACTTGCTTTGGTGGACTATCCATTGTTAGTGGAACACTTCATGTGGTCTAACTTACAAGATAATGCCCTTTGTTGTAGGCTAGATAGATGCCTCGCCTTGGTGGATTGGGATGCCCATTTTTCGTCCATGTCCCAGAAAATTCTGCCAAGGCTGACTTCGGATAATTGGCCAATTTTACTGTCATCAACGAGAAATAATCGTGGTCCTTCACCTTTTAGATTTGAGAACATGAAACTTACCTATAAGTCCTCTAAACAGAAAATTATGAAATGGTGGGATGGAAAAGGAGGGTGTGACCTCTAATTGGGTCGGTTTTACATTCATGAGATATTTAAAATTTCTGAAGGAGAGAATCAAAGGATGGAACAGATCAACATTTTGGAGAGGTTTCTGAACGTAAGAAGTTAGTTCTTACTAGGATTGAAGTTGTCCAACCAACAGGTGGAGTGGTTGGAAAGAAGAAGTGAAGGGGGACAGTTATGGGAATGGATAGAGATAAAGCCTCGGGGCCGGATAGTTTTACAATGGCTTTTTATTAGGATGCTTAGGAGGTGATTAAAGGGGATTTGATGTTGGTTTTTGAAAATTTCTTTCATAATGGGATGGTCAACAAAATCTCAAATGAAACCTTCTTAGTGCTGATTGCAAAGAAAGCTAGTGCAGTAGAATTTAAGGATTTCAGACCTATTAGTTTGATTATCAGTTTATATAAAATAATTTCAAAGGTTTTGGCTTTGAGGCTCAAAGGAATTATTGAAAATCTAGTGACAAAGAATCAATCAGGCTTTATTGCAGGTAGGCAAATCTTGGATAGTGCCTTAGTTGCAAATGAAGTGGTGAAGGAAAGACTTAGACGCAGTTTGCAAGGTTTAATGCGTAAACTATATTGGGAGAAGGCTTATGATAGGGTGGAATGGGGTTTTCTTGACTCGATCTCGAAATGGAAGGTTTTGGTTATAGGTGGAGGAAATGGATTGGAGGTTGCATTAGTAAGGTGTCCTCTCTTTTTACTAATGGGAATGTGCATGGTCATTTCGTTTCATCTAGGGGCCTTCGACAGGGTGATCCTCTTTCCCCTCGCTTATTTACCCTGGTAGAACATGTTTTGAGTCGATTCTTTATACAAGTAAAGAGTATGTGGCTTATTATTGGATTCTCTGTAGGCAGGGATAGGGTGTTAGTCTCTCATCTACAGTATGCCGATAATACTATTCTGTTTTCTGAAGCAATGGAGGAGCATGCTTATTGGGTTAAATCTATATTGAGATGATTTCAGGTCTTAAAATCAACCTTGATAAATATAGCATTTCAGGTTTTCATGTTGACCTGGGGAGACTACAACAGTTTGCAGAGTTCTTGGGTGTCGAGTAGTAGACCTGCCCGTTAGGTATCTTGGTATGCCTTTGGGGGATAGCGCTAGATCCTTCTCTTTTTGGATTCCTGTTAGTGAAAAGCTGGAGAGGAGATTGGCCACGTGGAAAAGAAATTACTTATCCTGGGGGGGTAGGGTTACTTTGATCCAATTGGCTTTTGCCAACGCATTTACTTTCTATCGCTATATCGCCCCAGATAGAGTAATTAGGGCAATGGAAAACATTTAGAGGGATTTCTTGTGGGAGGGGAAGTCGTAGAAAGGATCATTTGGTGAAGTGGGAAATGGTGTGTAAATACAAGGATTCAGGGGGCCTTAACTTGAGAAATATTTGGGATCGAAGCTCAATTCTACTTGGTAAATGGTTGTGAAGATTTAGCTTGGACAGTAATGCATTATGGTGCAAGGTAATAGTAAGCGAATATGGGACATGCGATAATGGATGGGAAATTCACCAACCAGCAAGGATTTATAGTCGGAGCCCTTGGAAGGCCATCAATGCACTTGCCCCAGCCTTTTATACACTCTTGCATTTTGGAGTTGACAATGGATCTCATGTCCGGTCTTTGCATGCTCTCGGTGGTGAGTCCAACTGTAGAACTCGTTTTTATAAATTGTTTTTGGTAGTCATAGAGATGCGGTTGTTTCTGATGTCCTGTCCTGGTCACACTTAGGAATCTCCTAGAATCTTAATTTGAAGCGGGACCTAAGACCAAGTGAGCTTGGGGAACTAGGTAACCTCTTTAATCTTCTCAATCATTTCTTTATCAATCCCCATACTCCTAATGTCCAGGCCTACAAAATCCTTTTTCCAACTCTTTTGCAAAGACAGAAATCAAGGGCCGGTCCCCTTCCCCTCATCGAGACTTTAGAAACCCAAGGTACCTCCTAGAGTTAGGTTGTTTGTGTAGACTGTCATACTCTATAGAATCAATACGTGTGATATACTCCAAAATTTGAGGGGTAACTTGGCTATTTCCTCACATATTTGTTTCATGTGCAAGCGACAAGGGGAGTCAGTGGATCACTTATTTCTTCACTGTAATTTTGCTAGGGAGGTGTGGATGTATTTTTTACATACCATTGGTGTGGATTGGGTGATGCCAGAGAGATTAGTATCATTGTTGACTCAGTGAAGATTCCGAGGCTTGGGAAAGAGAGGGAAGATATCATTCAAGATACTTTTCTTTGCCATCCTATGGACAATTAGAAGAGAACGTAATAGACGTATTTTCGAGGATTTGCAAAGGAGCATTACGTCGATTATTGATTCTATCTTGGGAACGGTGGCTTCGTGGGCTGCAATCAAGCCGGACTTCTGTGATTTCTTCATGGACTCGATTACTAGGGGATGGAGGGCCTATTATACATACATCACCAGTTCGGTTCAGACATAGTACGGGTTGGACCACTGCAATCCAGGGAAATTTGGAATTGGTGGGGTTTTCAGGGATTTAGGGGGGTTAATTATTCATGTTTATACGGGTCCGATTGGAGTGGGGATTCAACCAGAGCAGAGCTTTGGGATTTGACAGTAGGATTGCGAGAAGCAAGGAAGATTAATGCGGAGACTTTAGAGGTGGAGGGGGATTCATTCTCAGTGATTTCCTTTTATTTTGTTTTGTTTTTGTAGTCTTGATCACACTTTGTGATCTGATGTACACTCTTTTGATTTCCTATGATTTTTTATGATTAATGAAATTTCTGTTAACTATAAAAATAAAAAAATAAAACAAGAAGAAAATTCCAACTCAAGCTATTTGTTTTCATGAAGCTATTCATAAATCCCAAAGCAGCTTACCACCATAGTATCCCAGACCAGATGCATCCTCTCTTCAATACCTGAAAATACGTGATATTGGCACCATCAAAAAAAAAAACAGAACAGCTGAATACCCATTTATTAACACATCACAATAAAAACGTCTCCAGAATCTTAAAGACTGCCAAAACTTGTGATTACCATTTACACCATTTGGAATCTTTCGAAAATCATCAATTCCAAAGGCTTTCTGTGTAGAATTAAATGCGCAATGATCGGTTCCTACAAGCTGCAGTGTTAAATAAAGTAAATTAACAGATTGAAATTCCTGTTGCTTCTCAAACTGCCTAGCATATTGCAAAGTGCGATACAATTTAAAGCAAAAAACATGAGAAAATCTAAGATTCCTACTGGGTAGACATGAAAAGACAGTCTTCCAAAAGCATAATAGTTTATGTAGCACATTTTACTGGAATCCACCGTTCTATGGATCATTTCTAGAACATGTGCAGTTAAGTCTTTTTTGTCAAAACTCTACTACCTGATTCTTTTAACCATTTTCAATATTGCTCTATAATATGTGAATGAATGCAATAGATTGGACAGTGAAAATCCTACAGTCAGACCGATTTTCAGGATAAGCTGTCATAGGTGGGGCAAATAATGTTGCAGGTAAGTATGAGGAGCACAATATTATCCCTTTTGTTGGTATCGATACTCTTTAACTAACAAAATCAGTGTTGGATAATAATATTTGAGAGCTACTTCTGAAAGTAATACATTGGAGTATAGACTGGACAATGCAATAAGTAACTGATAATGGGACTAGCACACGGTGCAACAATATTACTAAAAACCATGTCAAGGTGAGGATATTGACGAGGATGTGACTCATACAACTAGAGCACAATGGATTAAGTAGAGAGGTGCTTCTAAAGTGTTATGTGAACAATGTATTCCACTCAAGCTAAAAGGAAAATTTTAAATGACCGCTATTATGCCACGTATGATGTATGGAGCAGAATGTTGAGTAACAAAGAAGTAACATATTCATAGGATGTGTTACTGAGATGAAATGTGAGACGGATGTGGGTCTAGAAGTAACCCCACTAAGAAAAAAGATAAAAGAAAAGAAGTTAAGATAGCTGGGGCATATAAAACAGAGACCTAGGGAAGCACCTGTGAGAAGGTCTAAGAGGCTGTATATTGAAGGACCTAAAAGGGAGAGAGGAAGACTATAAAGGGCCTGGGTGGAGCTGGCCAGAAATGATTTACACACATAATTTGATCGAAAACATGGTTTTTCACAGATTGGGAAGCAGAATAGTACTCATTTTATGACCTCAACTAGTTGGAACAAGGCATTTTGTTGTAGCTTTTTTTCTTCTTCTTCTTGTATGGCAAGGTGATGAGAGGAGCAAAATTATCCAAAGGGAGAGATGTAGTCTGGACAATATTTTGATAAATTTGTGCTATGTGCAACTATATATATATATATATATATATATATATATATATATTGATAAGTCACGAAATTGTATAAAATAGAAGAAAACACAAAGAGTACAGCTTCCACGATTTAGCGAAAAATTAAAAGAGGAGAGCAAGCGCAACAAAGCAATTCCAGGAAAATACAAGAAAAGAGGAAAAGAACATAATCAAGCACACCACCCCCACCCACCACTATTAACCTAACATCTCCAAAGTACGTTCTCCCACAAACATCGTATCAGTACTAGCCCCCCTCCAACCCAAATACTCGGCCAAACGTGTGGCACCTCTAGACACCACCTGGAACGAAACGTTCCAGCCCTCCATAAGTGACCATGTCAAACGAACCAAATAAGACACATCCTATGTACATTGGGCGGATCTCTCCATCCACACACAAACCGCAGTAGACACACCCTCAACCACCAAATTGTGATAACCTCGAGCTCTACCATGTAGCAAATCTGCAATCAATGCCATCAACTCGGCCCTCACACCCGTGCCTGCACCAATAGGACCAGAAAAAGCTAGAAGGCAAGCCCCATTGCAATCTCTAAAAAGACCACCCACCCTAGAAGAATCTGACATATCCGACAAAAAACCCACACAGCAAACTGATCCATCCCACCCAAATGGCACCTGCAAGGCCAAGGAACACACCGGCTCCACCGAAATCGAGAACCACTCAAAAAATCATCCGCCAGTAGGCCTGCAAACTGACTCCTGACGGACGCCCAGGAGGCAATGGAGGCCTAAATCCCATCAATCACACTCAACGTTGAGGCAGAAGAATCCTGAAAAATCAGCATGCTCCGCTCCTTTCATATGTGCCAAAGAATGGCCGGAAACACCAATTGAGCAAGAATCCCTCCCCTAGCTGATAATCCCAGAAATCTCCACTGTGCAAACAACTAACAAATACCTTCTGGCAACACCCACACCCTCCCAAAGCTATGAATATAGAATAAATGATCCAATGACTCCTCAGCCATCCTACATAAGAAGTACATATGAGGTAAAAGAGCCATATACCTTCTCCTTCTTTGAAGCATGCTAGCCATATTAATCCGATAAAGCACGACAGTCAAAACAAAGGCTCTAGCTCTAGGAAGGGCAGGACGGAACCACAGGGATCGAACGGAAAAAGGAACGGGAGGCCCGAACCGATTAGATCTACAAACAGTGAGAAAAGAACGGCAAGAAAAGACACCCCTAGGATCCGGCGTCCAAACCCTCCGATCCGACCACTCAGAACTCACAAACACCTCACCAAGGGACACAAACAACTCACCCAACTCATGAATCTCAGCCTCCCTAGCATCTCTACGAAGAGGGAGGTTCCAGCTAAGACTAGAATCTGACCAAGAGAGAACATCACTCACAGCCGAAGATTGGAAACAGACAACCCAAAAGGGTCTGGGAAAATGAAAGTAAAGAGGCACATCACCAACCCACAAATCACTCCAAAAAGACACAGAAGACCCATCCTCAATGAACCAACGGACCGCAGAATAAAATAGAGGTGCTAAGGTAACAATGGCTTTCCAAGGGCTAGCCACACAAATCCTCCCATTCAGATTCACATCCCGACCATTTGCTTGAATTCCGTATTTGCTAATGATAACTTTGCACCAAAGATGATCCCTCTCACCAGAGAAACACCAGAGCCATTTGGCCATAAGAGAGGAATTTATAGCCACAATATTACCCAAGTTTAGACCACTGAACTCCCTCTCCCTGCACACCAGCTCCCATCTGACTAAATGATCTTTTTTTCCCACATTACCCTCCCAAAGAAAACTACGCTGAAGCTGCTTGACTTGGGCAGCCACCCCTTTAGGCATCCTAAAGACCAACGTATAATACACGGGGAAATTAGCCAAGGAAGCCTAGATGAGAGTAATTCTACCCCCAAAAGACAAATAATTCCACTTCCAAGAAGGTAAGCGACGCCCAATCCTCTTAATCACAGGGTCCCAGAACACCAAGGACGTCAAACTACCCCCTAAGGGCAACCCCAAAGAATACATAGGCCAAGAGCCCCACCCCGCATCCAAACACCTCAACACATGCAACCAACACTTTCTCCTTGACATGGATCCTTGAAATTGTTGTCTTATCCAAATTCACCTCCATTCCAGAAACCATTTCAAAACATCGAAGGACACTCTTCACTCCTCAAACCTGGTCCACCCCAGCCTCAATAAAAATGATCGTGTCGTCCACAAACGGAAGGTGGGAGACACCAATCTCCTGAGCACCAACCCTGAAACCCCTAAACATCCCCTCCCTCTTTGCAACTCCCACGAACCAGCTCAAAACATCCCCCACTAAAGTAAACAAAAAGGGGGACAGAGGGTCTCCCTACCTCAACCCTCTGGAAGGCAAAATAAACCCCTGCACAGACCCACTAACAAAGAAGGAGAAGCTCACATTTCTAAGACATCCTACAATCCACTTTTGCCAAGTCGCCCCAAAACCCTTCCATTCTAAAATCTGATCCAAGAAATCCCACTCAACTCTATCGTAGGCTTTCTCCATGACCAACTTAATAACCAGACCAAGAGCACCACCCCTACATCTCTCCTCAACACACTCCACAGCCACTAGAATACTATCTGTAATCTGTCTCCCTCCAATAAAAGCACTTTGCTGGTTAGACACCAAATCAAGTAACACCTGCCCAAGTCTCATCGAAGGTACTTTTGCAATGATCTTATATAGGCTAGTAGTCAAACTAATGGGCCTAAAACCCTTAATCTCCTCCACCCCCGCTTTCTTAGCAATTAAAACCAGAAAGGTTGCGTTTGTAGCCTTATGGACAATCCCACTATTAGCAAATTCTCTGAAAACATTCATCACATCATGCTTCACCACCTCCCAATTACTCTGATAAAAACTGATCGTAAACCATCCGAACCCGAGACCTTGTCCCCCACTAATTCCCAAACCGCTTTCATGATCTCCTCTTCCTCAAATTCCCTCTTTAACCACATACTCTTTCCTACCCCCCAAACAACCCTCACTTCTACTCCTCAACTTGAAGTTAAACAACTTCTCAGTCTTATAAAGATTAGAGTAAAAGTTCGCTAAAGTATCTCCCCTATCCTCAAGAGACTC
>JAUPMG010067366.1:0-13301 GCA_031762675.1 Pachysandra terminalis
ATTATTTTATAATTAAAAATATACATGCTCATGAGGCTTACGCCTCGCCTCAAGCCCAGATCTAACGCCTCGCCTCAAGCTCAGATCTAACGCCTCGCCTCATGCCTTAACGTTTAAAAACACTGGTTGGGTCACACAGCTTTCTACTTGGAGTTGGCTCACATGATTCTGCTATCATTGCAGAGGATTCCCTCTCATATCTAGTTATCAGTGAGAGGTTAGGCAAACACCAATATTGACTAGCTACGACTGATTATAGGTGAGAGGATTCCTTGTCATCTCTAATTATCATTGAGAGGATTCTCTTTCATCTCTTAAAACTCTTCATCTAAACTTCACTAGCTACGGCTAATGATTTATAAATCAAGATAGTAGAGACAGATTAATTTTTTACTTCTAACAGAGAGAGAGAGAGAGAGAGAGAGAGAGAAAGAGAGAGATGACCCTAAACCAGAAATTGATAAAATAATTTAATTGTGATTATAATCCTTTTGTGAGGGATTATAATGAACGATAAACTTAAGTAATGATTAGGTGATTTATTGTAATAAGAATTGACCTTAAGGACTAATATGTAAATAATATGAACCTTAAAGATTAATATGTAAATGATATAAAATTATAGGGACTAATATGTAAATGATATGAAACTTTAAGGACTAATATGTAAATGATACGAGATTATAAGGACTAATATGTAAATTATATTTTCTTTGAGGATTTGGGCTTTGGGCCCAACACATGGGAGAATGGACTGGGTTTGGTGGGCTTGGTTCAGATTTGGTTGTTTGGCTCATTAATTAAATTAGAATTAAGACTAGTTCAGTAATTTAATGATAGAAGAAGAATAGAAGAGAATAGAAGAGGAGAATAGAAGAAGAATAGAAGAGAAGAGAAGGGAAAGAAAGACTACGATTTGTTACTATAAAGAGAGGGAGAAGTGAGAGAGAGAAGAGGGAAGTGCTGGAAATAAAAGAAAAGAGAGAGAAAGAAGGGAAAGTGCTGAAACTGAAGAGGAAGAGAGTGGGCTGAAGAGAGGAGGAGCTTTCAGCAGATTCTGGGTTCTGCATAATTCTGAGTTGCTGTAGAAAATAGGTAGGAACCACAGTTCTCCCTCTTTTCATTATCATAGGAAATAAGTGATAAGTAATCATGATGAATAGGTGTTGCTTGTGTGTATCTAATCTCAGATTTAAGGTTGTTGAGTGTATAATCTCCATACCATGTTATGATTATGAAGTGCATGGTTGTTGTTATATGACTAACATGTTCGTATATCTGAATCTTCTACGTTTTATCATATGAATATACGTATGTGCATATACATGTATGGGCATGTGTTTATATTCATGTGTATGCTACACGTTAATGAAATTAATAGGATGAATTTGTGAAAAACTAAGGTTTCTGCAATTTTTGGGATTTCAGCAAGAGGTAGGATTCCACTGTTTCTCCCATATTATCCAAGATAGTGTCCAATAGTATGGTTTGTGTAGTTATGTAGAGGTATGTATATATATGCATATAAGTTGAGTATATGCATTTATATGCAGTAAATTTCAGATCTAAGGATGTTCTTTGTATAACCTGCATGCCATGAATGTAATATTTATTTATAAAGTGCATATCTCCTTTACATATTTCCCATACTATGAATCTGTCTCATATATGGTTAAGCATATGCATATAGATATATGTACATATGTATAGATGGGTGTACATATGTGGTTGTATTTATGTGTATGTGTATGTGTATGTTTTATGTTCATGGATGAAATTGTGTGTGACAATGGTAATATGGATGGAAGGAGGGTAGTAAAGAGAATGATGGAATGTGTGTGAAGAACATGTGTGAATCCCTAAAATGATAAGGACGCTCCCTATGCAGACCCCTTGGGTGTGAATCCCTAAAATGATTAGGATGCTTTCTATGCAGACTCCTTGGGTAGAATCCCTAAAGTGATAAGAACGCTCTCTATGCAGACTCCTTGGGTTGGAATCCCTAAAATGATGTGAGTATGGGTGTGTGTTGACACATTCCATGGGTAGAATTCCCAAAAGGAGATGTGAGTATTGGTTACAAGGTTAGGCAATGCCTAACACCTTGCACATGCATTCCCTTCATCCACATCACTTCATCATTAGCATTATGCATCATGTGCATTCATCCTCACCATTATTCAGTATGCGTGTATGTCATTAGCATCATTATGTATGATTCATGTTCATTTTCATATGTTAATTATGGTTACTGTTTGTTCTTCAATTCAGATTTTGTGCTTAATATTTATCGTTATTATGAGTATGAGATTTGAAGCATATGTTGATATACGGGTTCGCATGGAGTGAGTTAATGTTGTGTGACTGTGATAATGGGGAGAGGCATAGTCCGTAGTTTCCTATTGAGCCATCAAGCTCACGCCTACGTGCAACAGGTTTCCGGCAAGAGTAAGGAGCTGGACATGGACACGGATGGGATGGATTATGATATGAAGCATGTTGTTCAAGTTTATTTGTGTGGCTGTTTGTTGTCTTTAATTTTTGTTTTTATTAAATAGGAACAATGTAATGGACCCTTAAAAGCTTAATGGTGATGATTTGGTTGTTTTACATTATTCTGAATTTTGGAACCAATTATGATGTATTTGGATTTGTTTTTAACTAAGACTTCTGCTGTATTTTTTTATTGAACTCTGATAAACCATTGTCATGGTTCTTTTGGTTGTGGACCGCATCCATTGATTGGATCCGAAGGTCACACCTTGAATGTCCTTGAGATGACATATCTCGGTTTCGGGGCGTGACAGGGAGGGAGGGAGGGAAAAAAAATAAGGGAAAATAAAAATAAAAAATAGAGCACCGATAGTGTGAACGAAAAGGGGAGGAGGGCAGAGAGGGAAAAAGAGAGGTGGTTGCTGCAATGTGTTGTGGGAAAGGTGACGTTGTAAAGAAAGAAAAACAGGGGTCTGATGGGTTACTTTAGGAGGAGGGATCGTGCGAGGTGCACCCGGGTGGTACGACTTGAAGGAGAAGAGCCTGTGTGTGAAGGTGAATTTCGTTTTAAAAATAATTGACTTTTTAATCTTTTAAATATAATTTTTAAGATACGGTTAAAATAGTAAATTAACGTGGAAGAAGAAGAATGGGGGGTGGGGGGTGGGGGGGGTTGAGTCGGGGTCTGGTTATGCTGCTATCTGCAGCACAGAAAAAGTAAAAAATAGAGCATCGTGGGTGCTGTGTGAACGAAAAGGGGTGGAGGGCAGAGAGGGACAAAGAGAGGTGGTTGATGCAATGCGTTATGGGAAAGGTGACGTTGCAAAGAAAGAAAAACAGGGGTGCGTGAAGGAGAAACAAAGAGGAAGAAGATGAGAGGGAGAAAGAGACGGTGGGAAGAAGGAGAGTAGGAGGGAGCTGATGGGTTACTTGAGGGAGAAGAGCCTGTGTGTGAAGGTGAATTTTGTTTTAAAAATAATTGACTTTTTAATCTTTTAAATATAATATTTAGGATAGGGTTAAAATGGTAAATTAACCTGCTTTACTAATGCTTTTCATCCGACGTTACTGACAGGGGGTGTAAGTGGCATATCAGAAAACATGGGTGTTTCTGCTTTTGTCAAAAATCTGAGGGGGTGTAAGTGGAATTAACCCTATATTTTATAGTAGTTTTCACAAAGCGCTTCATAAGAATCAATTCGGAAGGAGTTGCTTCTCCTTTTAAGAAGCAATCCCAAACATGGAAATGAGCCGCTTCCCTTGGTTACATGTGGCCATGCCCTATACTCGCATCTGTTTTGGAAATGCCCTAGACCTTCTACTTCTTTGCTGTATCATCAGTGTTTTCGGGTTTTCAGCTGATCCTCACCTGGATTAGAATCCAAAACAGGTTAGCATCTTCCTTGATATGACAAGAACAATATATTTTCATTGTCTCTCAATGAGCAATTGTTAGCTTTGAATCCTCTATGCTGAACCCTTACTTGACTGCTTCTCCCTCCCTCTCTCTCCCTCTCTCTCTATATATATGTATATATATATCCCTCTCTCTCTGTTAGTGGCTCACAAATGAACTGGAGAAATCCTTGCATATAAAGCGAATGTAGGGGATGGGGCTTCCATCCTTGGGTTTTGCTTTAAAGATTTCCCTGTATATTACCCATGGAACAATTTTTCTGTAATTCTAACTTAAGTGGTATCCATGAAAAATGGTGTTTCTGCTGTTGTACTAGTTGGCTTGATGTGAGGACCGCAGCCAATGCTTTGTGTCTACCCCTTTCGGATTTTCAGACGCTCGTGTGTGTGTGTTTTCTTTTGTCTTTTTGGGGCCACAGTAATGGGGTTTGTTGGTTCATTTGTTCTGTCATTTTACTGTTTAATGAAGTGGTTTTATGCTGTTCTTTCAGTTAAGCTTCATTACCACCTACCATCGCATCAATCTTCAAGTGAGAATGGCTTGGAAAGGTTTTTGGCAACTTCAAAAGCTGATTGTGAGCCACTGTGATTGGGGAGGCAGTAGTCGTGGTATCAGGTATTCTTTCTCACTGCGTGTTACTTTCATTGGGGAGGAGTACTTATTATCATGACTTTAGGTTTCCGTGAAAAATGCAAAATACCCATAACATATCTTGAAATTCCCTATCTTCAAGGTGTGGAATTACCTAAGAAATCAAAATTGAACCCTTGCTTGTTATATGAAATGTGCAGACACGAATGGAAGATTAACTGCACAATTAACTGACTGGTCATAAAAATGGAAACTTATGCTACTGGGACCTTAAGACAGTCATCTAAGCGGTGGGTTGGGTTCCAGTGTGAACTGATTTGTGTATTGTGTTTCTGAACCATAAGGCTTGTGGACCTAACATGACAATTCATTATTCTTGGCTGTACTTCCTACACCATGACAATGATTTTCCTGCATCACTTGGCTTTGTCTAGGTTACCCAGATATCTTTTGGCTTGGTAACATACAACAAAAATTAATGACTGTCTGCGATATGCTTGGAATAGATGATATCAATATATAGGTGGTATAGATTTGTTTAGTGCCAAAAAGGGTTGTCTTAACAGTCTATAGAAAACAGTATAAGATGCACATTTCATTTATGTCGTTTGTTGAACTACAAAATAAGTCTAGATGCAAAGATCTTTTGATCTATGAAAGTAGTTTACATAAAATACTTAAGTGAATCTGAGCCAAATCTGATACTGATTCTTTATTCTAGACACATGTTTGGTCAAAACAGGTAAGACAGTGGAGTCTAAAGTGTATGCTAGCCAGTTTACTGTTGGTTACTGCATCTACGCTTTCATGGGCTTTAATATTTTCGAATTGATCAATCAACAATGCCTTATCTCAACTAGTTGGGGTACACTATGGATCCTGCCACTTCCTTTGAAACCAACTCCATCCTTGTCTTCTTAGGTTTATATTCCTTGGAACCAACTCCATCCATTTCCTGTTGGGTTACTGTTAGGTTCTCTCGATTGCGTTCATTTATAATCTTATCTTAATCTTTACGTTCATACATCTTAATCTTAAAATCCTCATTTTTGCTATACACATCCTATTAACACATTGTTTCTTAGTTGTCTAATATCATGTCTTGTAAAACATAGCTGTTCTTCTATTAGCCCAACAAATCTTTTGCTTTAGTTCAATTGGAATGTGCTAGTCATGTAACACCCTTGAAGGAGAACTCCATAAATTATTCTGATGGATCTAGATAATTGATAGACATATCTACCAATGTTGATATGCAAATGAGAAACAGCCTCATTAAGCACTCCCTCCCTATGAACAGTTAAGTCAAAATACCAGAAATGGTTGCTTTAAAAGATCTGCTGATTATTTGTCCTTCTGCATGCTGCAAACCTTATTGTGTTTTTTAATCAAGTTCCATTTCATATGTTCATCTTGGCTTGACTGTTTTCCTAAATCCTCTAAGCTCTAGCTCATCCCTCATTAGCTTCAATTTCACATCTACTCCACTTCTAGCTTTATCAATCAATACCAATTTTCCTTTTCCTTAACATCTTTCTTTCTTTTAATAACTATCAGCTAGTGGCATCTTGGATTAGGTCCCCAAAGCTGGATGGACCTGGGTTAACTTTTGTGCAACCATCAGTGTTCAATTTGACCTAACCCTCAGGATGAAAGACACATCTGATTTTATGCCATTCCCTTCTACTTGCTGATCATTGTGATCTAAAACATGAAGGTGCTCCTGGGTACGAAGAATGATAATTTGGATTTTGTATTTCACTTGTTGTGGCCTTTTTGAAATAGAAAAGCCCTTTCTATCAATCCACGACTTCTAGATTGTGAACATGAAAATGGTATTTCATGTAAGGTCTGCATTAGGTGATATTGTTTGATTTACCAAATTTTGGCTTAGCCATTAGTTGAGGGGAATGGAGAAAATTTTGGGTTTGGTTATTTAGAATCTTGATAAGGACTTCATTTGCATGTGGACAATCCTGGATAGCATGTAGAACATCTTCACTATGCGTTCAACATCTTGGACAAAGATCCACTTAAATAATGCTATGCTGAACTAGGTGGATATTGACTGGAATTCTATTGTGCTCACATAACCATACGGAGTTCTTTCTTTTCAGAGGGCCTGGAGTTTTCCTAATTTTAGCCTGTATACAATTGGGCCTTGTATTATTATTACGTTTGCCTGGTGGCCTATTGAGCAAGCACATAAGCCAATTTGACCTAATCCTCAGGATGAAAGACGCATCTGATTTTATGCCATTCCCTTTTCCTTACTTGCTGATCATTGTGATCTAAAACATGAAGGAGTTCCTGGGTACGAAGAATGATAATTTGGATTTTGTATTTCACTTGTTGTGGCCTTTTTGAAATAGAAAAGTCCTGTCTATCAATCCACGACTTCTAGATTGTGAACAGGAAAAGATTATTTCATGTAAGGTCTGCGTTAGGTGATATAGTTTGATTTACCAAGTTTTGGCTTAGCCATTGGTTGAGGGGAATGGAGAAAATTTTGGGTTTGGTTGCTATTTAGAATCCTGATCAGGACTTCATTTGCATATGGACATTACTGGATAGCATGTAAAACATCTTCACTATGCGTTCAACATCTTGGAGAAAGATCCAATTAAATAATGCCATGCTGAACTAGATGGATATTGACTGGAATTCTATTGTGCTCACATAACCATACGGAGTTCTTTCTTTCTTTTTAGAGGGCCTGGAGTTTCCCTAATCTTAGCCTGTATACAATTGGGCCTTGTATTATTATTACGTTGGCCTGGTGGCCTATTGAGCAAGCACATAAGCCATATTTGTTGTGAAATTTCTTGAGTTAGAAGTTCTGCGTATCAAGTTATCATTATCCCTCATGTTTCCTCATATTTGCAATTTTTTTTCCTTGTCATATGGGTTAGAAGGATATTGGTGATAGGGTCCAAATTCCATTGGCTATATGCAGTGATTAGCT
Source organism: Pachysandra terminalis (assembly GCA_031762675.1). Taxonomy (NCBI): domain Eukaryota; kingdom Viridiplantae; phylum Streptophyta; class Magnoliopsida; order Buxales; family Buxaceae; genus Pachysandra; species Pachysandra terminalis. The sequence goes on from JAUPMG010067366.1 coordinate 7,467, forward strand.
CTTTGACGTGCATGTTGGCTAGTTCCTGAAAGATAATTGAACTTGTTCCTTTCTCATAGTTACCAGTGTTGAACTTTTTCTTGAAGCTTTTGAGGACCAGGTCTTCTGAACAAAGTGTATCTTAGATGTTTCAAAATGGTAGTTTGATTATTGATGACTTTGGAGAAGAGAAGTGTCTTAGACATTCATGTTGAATTGGATGATTCTACGTTTCTGCTAGGTTTGTAGTAGCCTTGGTGAGTGGCTACTCAAATATCTTGGATTACCTTTGGGTGATAACCCATGCATTTTTTAGTTTGGATATTGATAATTCAAAAAACCGAGAGGCTTGCTACATGGAAGAATAATTTTCTTGATGGGCCTCTCTCTCTCTCTCTCTCTCTCTCCTCTGGTTTCTTTCTTCTTTTTCTCTGAGACGAAGAAGGCTAACGATGTAGATCATTGCAACCAAACACTGACGCGATGAAGGCTAACGGTCTGAGGAAGTGTGGCGTAAGGTACATGGAGTAGCTGCGACTCAAGGTGAATCAGGAGTTGTAGGAATGAAGGAGGCGATATTGTTTACCGCCAGGAATCGGTTCCTCTTGGTAGAGCTATTGGTGTAGATTGGGGCCGTGGGGAGAAATGTTTTCGGGAAGCCTTGTTGCAAAACGCTGGTGATGGGCAATGTCAAATAGCTCGGAGGAAGAGCGGTGATCGCCAGAGGCCTCTTGTGGTGGTTCGAGAAGAGGTGCAAATCCAATGCAAGATGCTTTGTTTTGAAGGCTTCGTTAATGGTAAATTCAAATCGTTCCATATTTCATAGAAGAGTATATGTCGTATGTGTTCCCTGACGTTTAGTGGCATGGCTTAGGGATATGGTGTTTAAGGCAGAGGAGATGGGGAATGAAGTAGTGGCGTTGGGGTCGTTCAGAATGTTGTGGAGGGAGGGGGGGGAAGGTGTTGCATCACTGACCAGGAACAGTGGTGGTTTGTTTCTGAAAATTATCCATTGTAATTGGTATGGTAAGGAAAAAATGATCATCTTCCCCAAATCCAGAGCGAGGGTGGGTTGGGGTTATGTATTAGATGTGGGAGGGAGAATTTTAGGAGAAGAATGGAATCGGTTCAGCGGGCTATCAAAGGTAACGGAGCGGGAAGGTAAAGAAGTAGAAGAGCTGCTGAAGATTAATAACTCGGAAGGGGCAATTTCAGAGGATGGTCGCATTCAGATCATTGGGTGTGTTCAGGCTCATGAGTTGGAGCTTCAAGAATGGAGGTTTCCTGTGTTGTGTGGTCTTTGGATGAGGCATGTTGGTCAAAAGTCCGCACTGGGTTAAAGCAATTCTTGGGCAAGGAAGTACATTCAAACTTATTGTCTTATCTTCCATGGAAGCCGCTGTCTTCGTCTTGTCAAGTTCTATTGGTAGATTGCTTATTGAGACAGGTATTCTTTCTAGTTTAATGCCAGTGAAATTTGCGGGATGAAGGTTGTGCTATGCTAGGAAGGGAGGTGCGACTTGTGATTTTGGTCTTTGGTTAGCTATTCTAGGTGTTCCCTTGAACTTACGGGCTCCGAGAACTCTTAATTTAATCGGGGATGTTTGTGGGGGATTAGTCGAAATTGGGGATCCATTTTCTCAAAGTGCATTGGCCGGCGCTCTTCTGATTAAAGCAAAGGAAAGTCAGGTGTGTTGGATTCCCCTCTTGGTGGGCATAGTTGTTGGTGGAATGGTGTTTGATGCATATATTGAGGTGGTGCCCCTTGAGTTATATCCGAAAATTAAGGAAATGGAGGTGGGGGTTGGGAGAGGGGGAGAGAGCTCAAAGGGAAGAGCTGGCGAAAGTTCACGTTTTATGGGGTTAACGGGTGAAGAAGATTGGTTGGCGTGTTTGTCAGGTCAGACGGGTCGGATGGAGTTGAGCAACACTTGTCTTGTCATCTTGATATGGGGGGTCATGTGAGGAGGGGGAGGTCAGGAGCATTGATGGGCATTTGGCCCCAGATAGTATGTGTCCGATTTGAAGTGGCTGTGAGGGAGTCAACGAGTTGCGTGCTCAGAGGGTATAAATTCAAATTCAAATTGTGATGAGGGGGTTGCATTAAATGCAATCGATTTATCTGCCTGTGTAGAAGATTTGGTCGGTGGGCCTAGAGGAGTGCCCAGGTCCGTGGAAGATTTGGTGGCAAATGGGCCCTCGGGTGACTTAGGCGGTTCGGCCCGCACGAGTTCATATGCGCAGGTTGATTGTGGGCCATCGGTTGGGCCCATGTTAGCATCTATTGGGGATTCATTGAAAGATCTTAAGGGTTCTCTCCTCCATTTGGCTTCTGAGATCGCTGGTATCAAGGAATTGACGTTGGCATGTCGCTGCAACGGTGCTGATGGTTGCATGCTGGCCAGCGGGGGGTCCTCACTTTTAACGTTTGCCGTCAGAGGGGGTCAAGCATCAAAAGATTAGTGACTTGTGCAATTTAAATAGGGAAGGTTGGGGAAGGGGCGATGGTGGAGTGGATCATGATGGTTTGGGTTTGGTCGAGGGTGGCTTTGGTGCCGATTCGTGTTGTGCAGGGGGGCCTTAAGATAACGGTGCATGACGAGTTCACGGTTGTTCTTCATTCGGAGTGCATTGATACTCCCTTCATCTCGGTACATGCCAAGCACTTTATGGTAGTTCTTGTCGTTGTCCGGCCTCTTCTACTTGCGGATGGTTCATTCGATCTTCTGAGTTTCTTTGGCTGTTCGCTGTCCAGGCTCGCTGCCCCTTCACCCATGGCTGCGGTAATGAACTTCTGTGTTTCTCCTTCTAGTGCATTTAACTCTTATCAGTTATTAGGTCTCTTTTTCCAGGTTCAGGTGGCTGGTTATCTGCAAGGGTTCCAATTCTGCTATGTACAATGCTCTTTGTAGGAGCTGTGACAGATTTTTCACATGTGGGTCGATCTCTCCTACTGAACTTCTGTGCCATGAACCTTCGAGTGATGTTGTGCCAAGCACGATTCTTCAGACAGTCACCTTTTTTTTGCGGGGGGGAGTTGGAGTTAGAGGAGTTGGATTCAGAGGGGGTTTCGTTAGGGGAGGTGTGTATGGATGAGTGGGTGGGTGTGGAGGACATAGCAAGATTGTTCAGGTTATCAGTGTTGGATTAGGATGGATATCCCGTTCCTTTGGCTGAGGCCCTGCGGAGGTTTAGGCATAATAAGGTTGGGCAAGCTTTGGGGTGTTCCTTGAGAACGAGAAATACCAGGTTTTGGTTGCAATATAACAGGCGGAAAGTGAGGGGGAATAAAACCAATAGTGCTTAATGAAGATTCTTAATTGGAATATTAAGGGACTTGGGAAAGCCCATAAAGGACAGGCGGTTCATGATTTGTGTCTTCGTATGAAACCCAATATTGTTGTTCTACAAGAGAACAAAAAAGAAGTAATTCGGATGAGTTTGGTTAGGCGTCTCTGGAAATGCAAGAATATATAATGAGTGTACCTACCGTCTATAGGTGCGTCGGTGGGGATTGTAATAATCTGGGATGCAGAGGTTATGTCCGGTGAGATGTTTAAGGTGGGTAGTTTTTCTGTGTCGGTCAAGTTTGTCGATTTAGAGGATTGGTTTGGGTGGGTCTTGTTAGGTGTCTATGGACCTAATTGTCGGAATCGTAGAAGGTTGTTTTGGGAGGAAGTCAGAGAGGTGAGAGCTTCTTAGGACGGCCCATGGTGCTTGATTGGAAATTTTAATGTGGTGAGGAGTTCTGAGGAAGAAGTAGAGGGCATATCATGAATCGTAGTATGAGGGAGTTCTCGGGTCTTATTAATGAACTTAGTCTGTTGGATTATCTGTTGAGTGGTGGGTGGTTCACGTGGTTGAATTGTTAGGATGCTGTTGCGTGGAGTAGGTTGGATAGATGTTTGGTGTCAGCTAGTTGGGATGATCATTACCCGACCGTCTCTTAGGTAGCTTTGAAGAGGACCACTTCGGATCATTGTCGTCTTTTGATATCTTCAGAGATTTTGAGGAGGGGCCCATCTCCATTCAGATTTGACAATATGTGGCTGACTTCGGGTGATTTTAGGGATAAGGTTAGTAGTGGGTGGTGGGCTGAGGTTGATAGGAGATCTTCTGATTGGAAAGGTTTTCAATTTATGAATTCTCTGAAATACCCGAAGAGCATAATCAAAGATTGGGACAAGAGGGAGTTTGGGCATTTGAGAATTAGGAAAAAGGATCTCACTAGGGTGATTGGTCATATAGATAAAGTGGAACAATCTAAAGCTATTTCTAGTGTAGAGTTTGAGGAAAGATAGGTGGCAAAGGGTCAGCTAGAAGTGCTTTTGAGGCAAGAGGAAATTAGTTGGAGGCAGAAGTCCAGAGCTACTTGGCTTAAGGAAGGCGATGAGAACACTAGATTCTTCTATAAAGTGGCTAATGGTCGTGCGAAGGTAAATACACAGGCGAGTCTTCAGGTTAACAGGGTGTTTGTTGAGGAGGCAAATAGGATAATGGAGATAATCTCGGAGTTTTATTCAGACTTAAATGGATCAGATCAAGATTACTGCTTTGATGTGTCTAGTTTGGGTGGGTAGTAGATTGTTGGAGGATCAAGCTGGGTGGGTGGAGAGACCTTTTGAGCTTCAAGAGATTAGGGAGGCGGTCTGGGGTTTAGGAAAAGATAAAGCTCGGGGTCCGGATGGTTATTCAATGGCCTTTTTTTTAGGAATGCTGGGAGATAGTGAAAGAGGATCTTTTGGGTGTTCTTCAGGAATTTTATGAGTGAGGAATTATCAATGAGTCGTTGAATGCCACTTTTATTACGCTCATTCCAAAAAGAACCGCTAGGGAACTAAAGGATTTTAGGCCTATCGGTCTGGGGTTTAGGAAAAGATAAAGCTCGGGGTTCGGATGGTTATTCAATGGCCTTTTTTTTAGGAATGCTGGGAGATAGTGAAAGAGGATCTTTTGGGTGTTCTTCAGGAATTTTATGAGTGAGGAATTATCAATAAGTCGATGAATGCCACTTTTATTGCGCTCATTCAAAAAAGAACCGTGGCTAGGGAACTAAAGGATTTTAGGCCTATCAGTTTGACCACCAGTCTTTATGAGATCATTACCAAAGTGCTATCCTCTCGATTAGAGTGGGTGATTGACAAGCTGGTGTCTCAGCACCAAAGTGTGTTTATTGCAGGTCGTCAGATTCTAGATAGTGTCCTTATCGCTAATGAGGTGGTGGATGATTGGAAGAGGAGTGGTAGAGAAGGTTCGGTGCTGAAACTTGACTCGGAAAAAGCGTATGATCGTGTGGAATGGCATTTCATTGATAAGGTGATAGAATGGAAAGGATTCGGGGTAAGATGGAGGAAGTGGATCGTAGGGTGTCCGAAATGTGGTGTTTCCTTCCTTTGGAATGGAGGTGTGTACGGCCAGATGGCCCCGTCATGTGGATTGAGACAGGGAGACCCTTTGTCACCCTTTCTCTTTACATTGGTGGCAGATATGTTGAGCAGATTTCTGGTTAGAGGAGAGGAATTGGGTTTGATTTCGAGGTTCCCGATAGGTTAGGACCAGTGTTTTTAAACGTTAAGGCATGAGGCGAGGCGTTAGATCTAGGTTTGTGGCGAGGCGTAAGCCTCTTGAGCACGTATATTTTTAATTATAAAATAATTTATTAAATATATAATAAATCATAACTCATTATATAAATATAACAAAATATAGAAAAATTATATAAAAATGTACAAAAATAAAAAATAAATGAAATCACAAGTTCAACACTAAAATAATTCATAAAACAAAAGTACTTATACTCCAATTCCATTAGTTCATCCATCATCAAGTAAAAGAAAAGCAAGTCATATAATATGA
>JAUPMG010067386.1:0-13300 GCA_031762675.1 Pachysandra terminalis
GAGAGAGAGAGAGAGAGAGAGAGACCTGCAACCATTTCTCTGCAAGTCAAATTCTTTTTTGAAATGGGAACGAGACTAATGAAGGAAAAGTTTGGCGCAATTTCAAAATTTTGATTTTGAAATGGAAACGATTCATCAATGGGAAGGAAGGACGGATACTAGGGGCTAACGTCCGTCCAATTGTTTGTCTTGACAAAAGTTAGTTTTCTCCTCAGTGGGATCCACCGCCACGCGTCAACAGCATAATAAATTAGCAAGAAAGTTAGCAGGGTAGTTAGCAGAGAATCCTGCTCCGGCAGAAGGATTGGCAAAGCATGACCATGGGAGGCAGATGCAGGTGTGGGGCACGTTATATTCTGCTTGCCGGATTCGTGACAATATAGCGATGGGATTCTACCGGTTGCTCGCAAATATATGCTTGTAGGGACGTAAAACGCTATTTTTTATTTTTGTCAAACCAGGTCAAGTTGGCTCACGTGTTCCTCACTTTATTATTCCTTCTTATATTTTGTGTCTTTCATACCCCGTCCTAGGTGGCATTAAGCTACACGTGTATATCCAGCCGTGAGATCAATGTTTGGTGCGTCTCACTCCTGACAACTAAATATCTGGTTGGGTCAGATTCGGCGGGTTATAAACGGTTCAATTTTAAACAGATTGGGTTGGATTTAACCCGATTACTAACGGATTAAAAAAATATAACAAACTCATGCCTTCAATAAATAGGTTGAACTGGTCTAACCATTTATTTTTAATTTTAAATTAGGATAAAATATAATATAATTTAATATATTAAATTTTAATAAATATTATAAAATATTTAAAAACATAATTTTTTTTTAAAAATAAAACGATAATTTAAACTTACGAATAAATTTTAAAGTATCTATAAATAATAAATAATTATAAATCATAAAAGACCACTTAAACAGGCATCCAAAGGAATGACAGATTGGATTCGGTTGAATTGTTTACAGACTGGTTGAAAACCTACTTAATTGTTAAACGGATCGACTTGAATCCATTTGATATGGTTAGGTCATGCAGATGAGTTCAAAAAATTACCAGCTCTAATTATACTGTTGAAGCATCAACTGCAACGTGTGTATGTTTGTACATGTCACGCGTTCTGACTTTTAAAAGATCGGATAATATCAAGAGTCAAGACCCATAATATGCATCCACATACATATATAAACGTATAGCATATATAAACATATATAAACGTATAGCATACATAAACGTAGCTGATGTTTCAACCATCTCACTTTAAAAGATGTGAAACTCCTCTAAACTTGACCATATTAAACTGGCGATATTAAACCTAAAAATGATAAACGAACATCAAAAACCATATATAACATAAAGGTCCCATCTACCTCATCCACCTTTTATTTACATCTAACTATTTAAGAAAAAGAAAAAAAACTTAAAACCCATACTCTCTCTCTCTTCTCTCTATCATCACCCCAACTAAAGAGCAATAACTAAGGAGATAGCCATATTGTTGATAGGGTAGAATAATATCAGTCCAAAGCATTCGGGCCGGCACATGCCTTCAAGTCCGGGCTCCAGATCCATTGCACCAGGAACCTTCTCCCTCTCCTTCCATTCAGATTAAAAGTCCTTCCCACTCTATCCTTCATCACCTGCCCCATATACCCGGCTCCGCCTCCGGTCCCATATACCCCCTCACACAGATCGCCGATCTCAGTCGGAGCGGTCGGATCCTCCCCGGCATACCATGCATTGATCAACGGTTTCGTCGACAACTCCGCCAATTCGTGCGCAATTACACTGATCATTCCTTCCACCCCAACATCCCCATTCGGAGGCTTCAAAGGTCCACCGGGTCCACCGCCGCCCATATACCCGGGTATGGCAAACGGGTACGCACACACCTCCGGACACTGCTTACCCGAATTCCCCACCCAGGCGTACGGTAGCGTGTACCCGACCATCGACGGGAACGTGAAGTAATGGAACCCACAAACCGCCCGGCAAAATTCCTGAACGGTAACGTCGCTGGACGTCAGGATCAGGTAGATCCCGTTCCTGTGATCGACGGGAAACGGTGCGGATTTAACCGCATTGGTGATGACCTGTTGGATCGAGAGACGGGTGAGGTGGGTACCCAGGGAGTAACGGTGATCGGCGTACTCGCCGGCGATTAAGACTGATCGTGACACGTTGGCGCCGGTTTGATCGGTGTAGAGTGATACGGTGCGCCACCACTCGGAAACGGAGGGTGAGGTGGCGACGCGGTGATTGGCGGAGATGGAGAGGAGGAAGTCCTTGATGAGGAGCTTGTGGGGTGGGGTCCAGTTGCCGTACCAGACGAGGTAGATGTTGATCGGAGAAGAAAGGACCGGACCCATGTGGTAACGGAGGTGTATTAGGTCCGATGAACCCTCGAATTTCTTCGAAGAAGAGAGAACGGAATGTGGGAGCTTGGGGTTGTAGTATTCAGGGTGTAGGTTAACGGCTTGGGGTTTAGAATAAGCAGCCGTGGTAAGGTGGAGGAAGATGAGGAATAGAAGGGTTAGCGACATTTTGAGTGAATGATCGGTAGTGGCTGTGATGGTGGCGGTGGTGGCGGTGGTGGATTAGAAAGAGCGTGAGGGGTTTATAAAGGAAGGTGGGGGAGTGACATGGGTTGGGGACAGCTGCATTATTGAGAAGAGAGAATTGCTTTTACTCCCATGTAATGACTTCAAGTCTTCAACACCTTTTATTATTATCTTTTCTTTCTTTTTTCCCTTTCTGAAAACAATTTTAAAAAATTTTACCGTTCGCCATTTGTGATGAGGATGAAGTTCTTGTTTCTATTTTTACCAAAAAGAAGGGGAATAAAAATTGTTTCCATTCTAGGAATGATTCACTCCATGTCCCAATTCTATAATATCTTACAAAAAAAAAAAATTGATAAGAAAAAAAAGTTTGTGGCACAGCACTAGCTACCCCAAAGAAAGAAGCCTAGGTTTCCTAATATGATCGGGTTATCACATAATTGACAAGAATTACCATACATGGCTTAGTTTTATTGACAGGCTCTCCAGCTCAGAAACTGGAGGTACTCCGGTTCGAGTCTCTTGGTTTACCTGATATATGATCCTTGTAGGTGGGATCATGTATCCAGAGTTTAACCTATCCCTATTAAGTGGAACGCAGATCTTCTATGAATCCGGGTTGTGTGAATCTCGTTTTAACCTCACAACAACATTAACATTTGTCCACAGGTGAACCCCACTAAGAAAGGTGACTTGCATTTCTAAGAAACCTAATGAGCGTGAAACTGACTTCTACCTCAACCGGTGATAGCTACTCTTTTTTATGGGCCCTCGGAGACAAGTGTCAACCTCATGTGAGGTTCACACAACCCAGATTCACATAAGATCTCCATCCCACTAAGAAAAAACAATTGACAAGAAATAATCTGGTATGTGGTATGGACCTGTTACAGATTGTTCACTGTTGGAAAACCCACCCTTTCCAACTGATCTTCTTGACATAAATTTATCACAATATTGATTCACCATTCTACAACTTTAGTATTAGTAAGCCAAAAAAAATCAATGTTATTGAAACTTTACAATCACAGAAGATAAATCACAACAGAACAATATCCATACATATGGAGACAGGAATTCTGAATGGAAGCAAATGCTAGCGCTGCCTTGGATCCTTACTTCATTTGCCGGAAACCTTTATCTGAAAGTTGCTCATCCCAACCTCCAACTTCCCTACTTCATTTTTCACCTCATTGGGAGTTTGGTTTTCGACATTGAGCCAAGTGTGTTGTAGGCACTGTTGTGCAGTTGGTCGCTTCTCCGGTGCAAAATCGAGAATGGGTTGTAAAAATTCGGCAAACTCACGGGCATCTGATTCGGGAAGTTTGTATTTGTCAATCAGTAGCTGATCTAATGGCCAAAATTTAAGTCGTCGGATCCTCTTCAGGTCTCCATATCTGTCAAAAAGGTCTTTGGATCGAGATCCCCCAACTGCTATCTGTTTCACAAGCAGGGATAATGGGTATTAATGAGGTTGTAAGAAAACTGGGCAAGTAGAAAAAAGCTCTTACCTTTCGAGGTATTTTTCCGAGGAGTTCCATCATTAGAGCAAGGTGATCCTGAAAACCACCCGACGAATAAACCCAATTCAGTAAGATTTGGACTAGTTCGGAAAATTCTAATCTAAGAAAAATGAGATGAATAACTAGTAACCTTGTTTCATAATGGCATGCTATCGTTCATTTAGTCAAATAAAAGATCAATGAACCCTAGCAAAATATACATATATAAATTAGAAAATAAAACACAAATCAAAAGATAACACCAATGGGCTTTTTTCCAGAGATATTTTCAGTGAAATTCGAATTTTTCATTGAAATACCTACCTTGTTAAGTTGAATTTGACGATTTTTTTCCAACCTAAAATCCATATGCTTGCTATTTTATTACTGTACAGCGGCAAGCAACTAGTTTCATTCATGCAAACCATCTATATTGAATTATATAGATATCCCTTCGATACAACATAGGTCACTGAAAGGATCTTGACAATCCACCGAAGCTCAAATGCTAATTTTGACTTCTCATATCATTTGATATCAGAACGGTACAGTGTCCCAAAGAAAAGAATAGAATATCTATTAATATATGGACTGACCATAAAGCTGAGTACACAATCAGATTTATCAAGCTAGTTGTTTCAGACATCAAATGGCAGACTCTCCAGCTCAGGAACTGGAGGTCCAGGTTCGAGTCCCTGGACTTACCTGATATATGGTCCTTGTGGGTGGGAGCATGCATCCGGGGTTTACCCTGTCCCCACTAAGGGGGTCGGGGGTTCCACGTCACCCAAAAAAAAAAACATATACTTATATCCCCAAGTGACTTCAGTGAAAAGTCTCAATTTTGAAGGGCACATGTCTGTTTTGCATTTCTTTTCTCTATACTCAATTCATTCTTTTCTTTCAATGTTGGTTTTCTTTAGAGCCGACAATGCTGAATCTTCCAATACCATACTGGAGTATGTAATATATCTGGTGTAAAATTCCTACTAGATATGGCATTATACCAACCGATACTTGCTTAAATAAGAACAAGGTAAAGGCAAGAAATGTTACCTCATCCTCGCTAAATCCTTGGCCACTCTTTGGAGTAAATAGCATATCACCAGTAGCAAGCTCAAAGGCAGTACAAGCAAATGACCACATATCAACAGAGAAGGAATAACCAGCCCCAATAATAACCTCAGGAGCTCTATACTGCCTTGTCTGAATCTCCTCTGAAAACTGCTTATCAACGAAACAAGCATTTCCAAAATCCACAATCTTGCACCTCAGGTCAATCCCATCCAAGCACCTCTTCTCACGCATTCGAGGTTCCCCCATTGAAGCTCTTCTTTCCGAAATCTTAGCGACTGCTCTCTTTGCCTTCCTCTTCAGCTTCTTCTCATTGATATTCACCACGACTCCTCCATTTGGGTTCCCCCTCTCAGGTCTCTCTAGGATCGGAGAAAGCCCCGACCGGACTGGATCTTTGGTGGGATCAATGGTGGATATGAGAAGAATGTTTTCGGGCTTTAGGTCAGAGTGGATTATACCAAGTTCTCTGTGCAAGTAATCAAGACCCACCAAAATCCACTTGCAAATCTCCCGAACTTTATTCAATTCAATACCTCTGTAATGACTATACCTGATCAGTCGGAGCAAGCTATCGCCAAGGAATTCGAGGACCATGCACAGATGCTGTCCATTTGGTCCTGAATGCTTGAAGTGGTCGATCAATCGAACAACAAACTTGGAATTTGACGGGTCACCATCAGCGATAGCTGATAGAACTTCAATCTCGTGGAGGGCAGCTTCAGCAAATTCAGCAGCACTTTTCATGATCTTAAGAGCGACATATCTCTGCATAAGAAATGGATCAAGCATATTAGGGCTCCAGAGAAAATTGAAATCTGAATCAAATTCAAAACGGATGAGATGTCAAGAATTCTTAGAACAGTGAAATACCCAGATGAGATGATGAATATAAAGAGATATATGAGATGGAAAATTAACAGGTATCGAAAATAAAAATTGCAAATCACATCGCAACTATAAGAAAAAGAAAACTAAATATACAATAGGAGCGATCGGATAAAAGAAAATGGGAATATCAAACAGAAGGTTCCATGAAGGGTTCTGATCAAAGGAACATGAGATCTGTAATAACTTTTTGGGAATAACAGGTGGTATCTACACAAATCAAAACCTGTAAACATGAAAACAAAGATGAGATCGTTGGTAGAGAAAAGAACAGATCCTAAAGTTGATCCAGAATTATAACCGGATATTAATCGATCGAGAAACATACGGCAATTTCCATAAAAGATAAGTAATTACAGAAAAAATTATATATTAAAAAAATTATATCTTATCGAAGATGAAACGGAAACAAAAGATGAGTGAATTTGCTAAAGGAACATATAAAGTTGAATAAATTGCAACGGTGCCGACAACCTAGATAGAATTCATTCACGTTTCATCAAGATTCATCCCCAAAACAGGAAAAAATTCACAAACTAGAGTCCAGTGGCTAGATCAGAAATCACGAAACATATATTTCAAAAAAGGAATGACCTACAGAGTATCGTGTGTCGTAAGCAAGCCAGACGGTCGAGAAATGACCCCAACCGAGCTTCCTCTGCGCGATGTAACGCCCGCCGGCGAAGGGATCACCGACTCTCACCGCATGATATCCACCTTTCCGGTAAGCGTCGGTGTCCTCGTTCTCTTCCTCAGACCCTGACGACGAAGAACACGACATCTCTGATTTTTTCTCTTTACTATCCTCGATGTTCTCTGTATCTTTTTTCCTTTTCGTTTTCTTATAAATCTGTTTCTTGTTCTTCTTCTTGCTGTTTTTTCTTCTTCTCCTCCTTCGAATTTTGTTGTTGGAAATGAAAATTCCTTCCTGAGAATGAGACTTCTGGTTCGTGGCTTTCAAAGTTTCAATGCCAAGACATTTCCTCTTTCAGTTCTCTTTATTTGGTATCTTGCGCCAAAGGTTGGTCAGGTTTGGTAAATCTTTTTTTTTTTTTTATAAAACTGCCAGGTAAGGTTAATTAATCTGTTCATGATGTATATCTAGATAGGGATGTACAAATGGCCCGGTCCAACCAAGGTTTAAAGTCTCGGAGCTATCTCTATCCAGACAGGCCGGTATCCAGTCTCGGGATCCCGGACCGGACCGTTTCGAGCTATCTCGATCCAGACCAGCGATACTGGCCTGTCTAGATCCGGTGTAAAAATGGATCGCCCAGTTTTTTTTTAATAACTTTTTTTGATCGGTCGGGACCTGACCGGTCCAAATCGATACCGATCTAGACCGTTCCGTTTATAAATTAAAAACAAAAAACAAAACAAAAATAACATTAGGTCAATTGAACTGGTCATTGGACCGGTCCGTACAAGTATCGGTTAGACTGATCCGATCCAAAGCCTCGTGATACAATAGTTGTATTGTGGCTTGAGACCAAACCAATCTTGCTTGACCGATATGGATTGGTCGACACAGACCGGATCAATCCGATTCTTGAAACCTTGGGTCCAACACGATTAGGTCTATGCCCACATACATACGACACGATAAATTTGTGGTGTCATTTCGGCTCTAGGTTCATGGCCCACGACACGAGTACAATTGGGTATGGGCATGGCTTGGTTTTGACTAGATTTGTAGGCAAAAGCATAGGCTCAGTTCGGCATGATAATAACCATGTCTCGTATCGAGCCAAGAAGATCCAAAATTAGGCACTCAACGAGCGTTATCATGCTAGGCTGCATGATACGGCCCGTTGGACACCTTACCCCAAATAAATCGGGTTTTGGATTTGAATTTGCCCAATCCGAACCTAACTTGCCCCAATTGTCATTGAAGTATACTATCGGGTAGCAAATGCATTATTGTACGTTGATAAATATTTGAAATGTGTTGACGATATTTTTTGTCATATCAATTTTTTTTACAAGTAAAATAGGATAAAAACAATTATTTTGAAAACTTAATTGCCGACTCCTATAATAAACCAAAAGACAGTGCTATAATACTCAAATTCAATGCTTAAAACATCATGTGAGATACTTCGTGTGTTCTGTAATTATTCATCGCCGTTAACCTATTTAATGTCGGATGATTTGGCCTCGTGCCATGGTGGTACTTTCTGTTTTTCAAATTAAAGCTTCGTTTGGCAAGCTATATCTTTCCTAACCTCATCAAGTGCTCGCCTTTCTTCTCTTTTTTCTTTTTCTTTTGCTGTTCTTGTGTTGTTCTTGTCAGAAGAAAGTAGTTCTCAAGTTGCTGCCACTTTAGTAAATAGTTTCTCTGCATGCTTTTTAGAAAGCAAGTTCAAAATCGTCTGGAGCCTGGGGTAGAGCCATCTATATAACGTGAGATGTACATTAGGGGGGTGGCAACGGGCCGGGCCATACTCTACATGCAACTATATAAGAGCAATTCTGTTGGTTCGAGTCCGATCCGAGTTTCAGGCTTAATAGTGTATGCCCATGCTATTATTTGTCAAGTTCGAATCCGCCTATGTTTGTTCAAATGGTATAAAAATATTATTATTTTGTTACTATTAGGATTCAAACTCAAGCCTTCACAAGTAAAATGTGGACTTCTCACCTCTAAACTTCTACCACAAAATGATGAAGAGTTTAAGTAAAAGTTTTATATTATTCAATAATCTTTACGCAAGCCAATTTAATATAAATCTGAGCTCGGCTCGAAAAATTGATCGGGCCTCAAATTTTAGACCGACTTGACCCTACAGGCTATTAACTCGTGCCCAAGCCCTCCCAAACATAGGGCTAGGCTGATCGGGTCGGGCAGGTCACCCAACCCATTGCCGCTTCTAATGTCAATGAGCGGAATGACCTGCCCGACCCACCCTATGATTGGGGGGTTTAGGAAAGGGTAAGTAGCTTGTAGGACCGAGTTGGGCTGGAATTTAAGGCTCGATTGGTTTTTCAATCTAAGTTTGGGTTTATGTTAGATTGGCCCTGCTCGATCCAATCCGACCTATGCATTACATTTAATTACTATTTTTTTATATTGTGTACATATAAATATTATATCATCGATACAAATATCTTATTTTCATTACATTAGTCATAATATTTTATAGATTCTATAAATCTCAAATTTTTTATATGTATTTATGAAATATCTTTATTAAAAAATACAATATTTGAATTTGTAGGGTCAGGCTAAATCGAGCTCCGGCATGATGCATTTTAAATACAGACTTACACCTTTGAGCCTAAAGATTAGACCAAATCAGACTTGGACACACATAAGTAATATTATTTTAGGGTGCCAGTTTGAAATGTCACCGAATAAGATAGACATGGTGTGTGCAACTCCGCTCATTGTTCCATTTTTTTCACTTAAAGGATTTCACTCCCTATGTTACACCTAAGCATATATGGTTTCAAGGATCGGTTGGTCAGTATTGGGATCGGCTAAAACCGGTCCAATCCCAATCGGACCAGTCCAACCAATATCGATTCGGGCCGGTCTAGTGACTGGATCAAACCAATTCAGTTTTTTATTTTTTTAATTTATAAAACGAATCGGTTAACTTCTTCAACAAAATCATCGCACGATTTTGATTGCTATTTCTGTTCCAGTCATTCTAGTTGCTTCAATTCTCTCTTACGAACACGATTCTTTTTGTCGATTCTTTTTCGGCGAATTAGTGATCAAATTTACTCTCTCTATTCCGTGATCTCTCTTTCTCGAGCTCTCTCTCTTCCGTCCACTCACTTTTAGATTTACTTTCTCTCTTTCTTTTGTGATCTCTCTCATGAGCTCTCTCTCTTTTTTCCGTTCACTCGCTCTCATATCTACTCTCTTTTTCATGATCTCTCTCCTCCGATCTTTTTCAAACTAAGTACTCTGTTAGTCGAGATTATCATTCGTGGATCTGCAAAAGCAATCTTCTTCATCTTATGATTCAATCCTCAAAGTTCTCATCTCCGATATAATCTGCAAAACCGATCCAAATTTATTTTTTTTATTAAAGGACGATCCAACTTTTGGATCCAATATGGATCAGCCAGTATCGGACAGTGTGCCAATTCGTATTGGGATCGGCTGGGACCGGTCCGATCCAAGATCCCGAGACTTACAACCCCGTTTATTTTGATTATTTTGATTAGAATATATTTTGCCCAAAAAATAATTATGATTCTATAAATAATAAATTAAATTACATTAGCATCCCTTATGTTTGGCATAATAACACCAAATATCCCTCAAACCTTAGGTCATTATAACTAATACCTTTGTCGGATAAGTTAGAAGGGATTTAACAATCTGTAACAAAAATTGATGATTGAACCATAATACCTCCCTATTAATTGTTTAAATATATTAAAAAGATAAAAAAAAATTAAATGCTTAATTTGTCCCATAATTATAGGAGACACTTATGGTTATGGGTGTCAATTGGTTCGGTATAAATCGAAAACCGAACATATCCAACTGACAAAAGTTGGTTTGGTTTGGTTTGATTTTTTTTTTTTTTTTCTCATTTTGGTTTGGTTATGTTTTAGAAAACAAATAACTGAATTAGTTCGGCTTGGTTTTTGGTTAAGGCTTCGACTAAACTAAATCGAATCGAAAAAAAATGAACTATATTATATATAATATATAGATATATGTGTATGTTTTTTGTATAGAAAATAGTATTAATTTTGTCAAACCGAACCGAAAAATTGAATTTTTTGGTTCTTATGTCGATTTGGTTCGGTTTTCGGTTTTATCTATTATAGTTTGGTTTTCTAATTCGGTTTTTATTTCGGTTTGGTTCAGTTTTTAGTTTAGTGTAATGTAATTTGGTTTTATTTAGGTTTGACCACTAAACTGAACCAAACCGACCGAATTACACCCCTAATTGTGGTTTCACAATTCTCAACTTTACGCAAGCTTATTTCTTCTTTTATATGAGCACCTATTTTGTTTTTTAAGCTCTTTAACCAATGTATATAGAGGTAATTTTGTCCTTAAAACATGCTAGTATAAGAAAAAAAAATAAATGATTAATTTGTCCCATAATTATAAGAGATAATTGTGGTTTTTACAATTCTCAATGTTATGAAGCTTATTTCTTCTTCTATATAAGCGACTATTTTGTTTTTAAGATCATTAATCAACGTATATAAAGATATTTTCGTCCTTAAAACATGCTATCACAAGCCAAAAAATAAACAAATATTTCTTTACTATATTAACTGTTACTAACGAAAGGAATTTGTTATAACGTACTTTCAAACCATAGGGACGTGTTTGCGATGGTCAAGATTTGAGAGAAATATGTTGTCATTATGTCAAATCTAAAAGGAGTGAATGTAATTTATCCTAAATAACATAAAAGTTTAAAGGGTGAATTACATTGACACCCCTCAAACCCTCGCCATCGCAACCAATACCCTTATTGGACCAAACTAGAGGGGGTATAACGATTTGTAACATAAACTGATCATTTGACCAAAATATCACTCTAATCAATGATAGCTATAATAAACATCAATTATTATTATTATTTTTTATTTGTTTATTTTTTAAATATTTATTTTCTTATTTTTCTTATTTTTTATTTTTAGTTTTTATCCCATTATAAGAGATATATAAGGTTTTCACAATTTTCTTTGTTACGAAGCTTGTTCCTTCTTCTATATAAACACCTATTTTGTTTTTAAGATCATTAAACACGATATATAAGAGTATTTTCGTACTTAAAATATGCTGCTATAAGCAAAAAATAAATATTTTGTTACTTTAGTGACTTGTACTGAAGGAAGGGATTTGTTGTAACATATATTTTCAAACTATGGCGGAGGTGTTTGTAAGGTTTGAGGGGGTACTTGTTGTCATTATAACAAACCCAAAAGAGTATAAATATAATTTACCCAGATTTAAAGGAGATTTTCGTTAGAGACCAATCAGGTGGATTCTTGGATTTAAACTACAGTGCAACTCGATTCGGTTTGGTCCGAATTGACCTCAATCCAAAACCAAACCGAGGTGTATACATACAACCCATAACCGAATTAAAAACCAAAAATCCTAACCCGAAAATCGAACCGAAATTATCTAAAAAACCCTAAACCCAAATCGAACCAAACCGAAATTACTTTTTCGGTTCGGTCTGATTTGGGTTCAGTTTAATACAAATTAATAATTTAATTAAAATATTGTCAAGCCAGCCCAAAAGATCTAGGCCGGTCAAGCTAGCCCAAGGTTGAACTTTTTAAGCCCAAGGATTTATAGTGCATCGGTTGGAAGATTATTTAATCCCCAACTGATGTGGGACTTTTACTTTATACAAAAAGATGGTGTGTGCGCATCAACCCCGTGCGTGGGGGCACGCGGCAATCCCTTGCGCGGGGCGTGCATAGCAGCCCATGCGTGGGCGCTACAGCGCGGTAGCCCCATGCACAGGGCGCTGCCCAACACTCTGTACGAGCAGTTCTTCCCTTTTTTTTGTTGCCCTCCTCTTGTTTCTTAAAAGTCCCAAACAAATGTGTATATATATATATATATATATATATATATCTATATATATATATGTCGAGTTTCGGTTCTGTTCGGTTAAACCGTAGTATAAATCCAAACCCGAACCGATTTGATTCGGTTTCATATTTTTCGAACCAAAACCGAACCAAATCTATAGAAACCCAATCCAAACCGAACCGAAGTCGGTTTGGGTCGGTTCGGTTTCAGTTTTAACCGACCCAAGTTGCACCCCTAATTTAAACGTCTTACCGTCTCGATAATTTAAGGAGAAATTAGGGATAATTTTGTCATTTAAGGATATTATGTTCCCATCCTAGGGATGTAAATGGGCTGGCATGGCACGGCTCGCGACACGTTTAGCGCTGGCCCGTCGTGCTTTCGGGATGGCACGACCCGCGTTGGACCGTGTCGTGCCCAAATTGTCAAATCCCAGGCCCGACACTACACGAGGCCCATGGCACGGACTGATGAGTGTTGGGCCGGCGTTCCGGGCTGCGTTCCTGGCCGTCCGTTGGCCCAAAACGTTAAAAAAAAAACATTAATAAATTATAAGAAGAACCAAACAAATATTAAAAAATATGTTAAACAAAAAAAAATGCATATTTAAAATTATAAAATCAATAGATTTATAAAAACTTATAAGTTAATTTGCAACTTATAAAACTTAAAATGCTTATATAAAATTTATATAAAAACTATCTAAGTGAAAAATAATATTTACAACTTAT
>JAUPMG010067397.1:0-13300 GCA_031762675.1 Pachysandra terminalis
AATAACACTTTAAACATAATTTTGCCTCTAGAACCAAGCCCCAGAAACTGCCACTGAATCATCATCTCACGAACTGTTTTAGGACCGACCCAAGCTAAACCTACCGAGGATAGGAAAAAGCTCCACACCTTAGCAGCCACTTTGCATAAAAGTGAGCCTTGTTTTACGTATCCACCATTTTCCTTGCGTTTCCATTGTATCTATGATTTTTACAGCGTATCCACGCATATCCAATACGATACTCGATACACATTTGTTTTCGAGCAGATCGATACGTTACCTTGATACGATATTTTGAACCATGCAATCAAGTGAACCCGTAGGAACGGACACACAAGACAGCATACATGATACAAATACATAGACTCAAAACTACAAACAAAGAGAACCAGAACTCATCCTATCCCTCTAACATCTCCTTCAGAGATATCCCCCTGATGACATTTACTCTGACCACAACCTCTTAAGCAACCTGTCTACCACAATACTAGCCATACCTGGCACATGGGAGAACGAAATGTTCAACCAAACCACTATGTAAAAAGCAAAACGAACTATGTGCATGAATCTCTATGGACAGCTATGAGATGATGAGAGGCATGAAACCACCGAAGAAGAATCCCTATTTACCTCTTAACATATTAGAAAATCAGAGTTTGCGCCTTCTTCATACCAACTAGAAATGCAGAAAACCTCAGCTTCCATCCCCCCCCCTAAAAAAACAAAATGGGTTCTTGAACATATATGGATGGTACGGCCCTCGTGATCTCTAAAAATACCCCCAATCCTAGAAGACCCAGATTGCCCAAAGTGAATCCATCAAAATTCAATTTAATGAATCCTACTTTGGGAGCGTGCCAAAAAATATAGTGTTGAAGCACTCAAGGTAAAGAGGACACTATAGAACACCAACCCCAAATGATGTCAGCCATTGAAATGCTTCAAAACTTTGATGAGGTAACCATCCATGAGCTCGCCAGCAATATATTCACCTTAATGGTAGAACATGTGGAGTTCCATCTCTCCTCAATAATCTGCTCGTTCCTCTCTCTACATATGGCCCAAAGAATCGCATGAAACAACATCTGATATATCATCCTTCATAACCTCCCCAACCTTGGAAAGCACCCTTGCTCCAACAATACACAAATACCTGCTGGGATCACCACATGATCTATCAATAAGTCAAATAAAAATAGCCAGGTCTCATGTGCCTTATGCAGAAAGAGGTGGTCAACTAACTCCCCTGAGCCTGACAAGTGATACATATGTGGGAGATAATGCCCACGACTTCCTTTTTTTGTTCAAGTGAATCACAAGTGTTGATCCTATGTAAAATGGAGGTCCAAACAAAATATGACTCTAAGAGGGACACAAGGTTTCCAAAGGCGAGTTACATAAAATGGGGGAAGGAAACCATCTCTATCCCTACAAAGAATGAGGGAAAAAAGATTGTGTAGAAAACATCCCATGAGCCTCCAGACACCAAACCCTGGATTCAGGATCCAAGGATCAATAAAACATCCTCCTACAAATCCAAAAGACTACCAAAGTGTAAAAACCTAGAAATTGAATTCCTAAATAGGCGTATTTTAGTAAATTAGCATGTATTAGTTTAGAATTGTGAGTTTTGATTGGTGAGAGTGCCTTGTATCTCCACAAAGATATTACACCATTTCATGAACTCTTTTAAGTGAAGATCAAGG
The DNA here is from genome assembly GCA_031762675.1 of Pachysandra terminalis. Taxonomy (NCBI): domain Eukaryota; kingdom Viridiplantae; phylum Streptophyta; class Magnoliopsida; order Buxales; family Buxaceae; genus Pachysandra; species Pachysandra terminalis. The sequence continues at coordinate 1,707 of JAUPMG010067397.1, forward strand.
GCAAGGATTAGATCCCTACCTAAGATATAGCTTAAATATAGCTAATAGGAGTATACAAGTTAGTTGTTAGTTAGAGAAACCCTATTTTGATCCTTCAGAATTGTGCTGGACGTTATGGGGTTCTGTGCCAGAGAGAAGTGATCTGGGAAGTTGAGATTTGCAAGTTATCGGTGGAAGACATGCTCACCAACCAATACAGCAACTCGATGTGAGTGGATCCCTTCCAAAAATAACCATTTTGAGGTTTTCAGCAATGGTTTACTTGAGGTTTTGATGAAAACAATGTTCAAATATGTGTTGAAGATGATTTTCATTGCAAAATTTGTGTTGGAGTACACTTTAAATTCTGGACACCAATGGATGATGTAGTTTACCATTAACAAAATCTCATGCATACTGGTTTGTGAAAGCATCATGGTTTTAAATTTCGGCGGCATGCCGCGGCATACCGCCGAAATATCGCCATTTCCCTCCTTGGGGAAATGGTGGTATTTCCTACATTTCGCCAGATTTCGCCGAAATATTGGCGAAATTTCGCCGAAATTTCGCCATTTCTCCCTGGGCGAAATTTCGGGCGAAATCGAAACTTAAAACCTTGGAAAGCATACATTGATCACCAACAATGCATCATACCTAGGAGGTTGGCCCCTTGGGTTCGAGTCCCAAAAGGAAAATATAGGTTGGGCAATTGTGTCCCATTGGTTGTGATCCCGTAAAGCCATGGTGTGCACATGGAACGGCCAAAGATTCCTGATCCTTGCTAGGGCATTAAAGAAATTGGATCCAGAGGGCGTTAGGATCCTTGCTGTAAGTTGGATTGCTCTACCAATGGCTTAGTCGTAATTCCAATTAGAACTAATATGGGATCATTGTATGGGAGCATAATCCCAGGCATTCATTCTTATATATTCTATATATATGTATTGCTTGCATTTTGTTTGTGTGCTTGCATTTTATATTTGAACATTCATATTGCATACATGGCATGTAGATTCTGGTTAGGGAGTGGACTTGCGTGCATTATTCATGGGTCATTAGGGGGTGATTGCATATTATTGATTGTTGATGTGCGATGTTGATGATATTGTTTTTATTACAAAGGGCATGGTTTTCAGAACATATGCATAATTTTCAAATTACATGATTCACTCATTGAGCTTTAGTAGCTCAAGCCATATTTTTTCAAATGTTTCAGGTGAGATAGCTAGGTGGAGTACTGTCTGGAGGAAGATTTTGAAGAAATAGTTGAGTAGGAGTTATTTTCAATATTAGTAGTTAGTAAGGTAAGTTAGATGATTTGTAGTAGGGATTTTGATTTATATAAGCACTCCATACACTATTAATTATTAATTTGAGGTGCTTGGATTATATTATCCGCCTCAAAAGTCTTATTTTATTAGAGTTGATTTATAATATATGGTAGAGATTAAAATTCATTTTTGTTTTTTCCATTCCACATAATTGCTTTTATATATATGGTTTATTGTTGTATGTTAGTAGGTACAGCGATGATCAGACAGGTTGACTCAGACTTGGATAAATATGAGAACTGTTGTGGCGTCCCCTAGATGCTCACGTATATTCTACCTATATGGTGGGATTTGCTTTTGCTCCTTCAAATTATACTCCATTTTACCAAATGATACCCCCCCCCAAAAAAAAAAAAAGTAAAAAAGGAATCCCGTTGGATCTTCTCAATCACTTTGGCAATCCCAATGGACACACAAGACAGACACAAGTAGTATGTGGGGAGAGTCAGTAATGAAGACTGAATCAAAGTGATCCTACACCCCTAGAGAGGTCATTTCTCTTCCTATCACCAATCTTTTCTCCATCTTCTCAATTATGGGATCCCAAAAAGCAAGGCTACAAGGTGAGATTCCTATGGGTAACCCCAAGTATAGGCCACCCACCCAATCTACATCCTAGAATATCTGCATACATCATCAGAATATCCTCTTCCACCTGAAATACTGCTTTTCTCCAGGTTTACCTTTAGCCATGACACCATTTCAAAACATCTTAGGATGGATTTCATCCAATCTATTTGAACCGCATCCACCTCTAAGAATAGAATCATGATGTCGGCAAATTATAAGTGAGAAAAAAAACTGGTCTCTACCAACTCTAAACCCCGAGATCAGCCGATCTCCTTTGCCCTCACTAAAAAGCAACTAAGCACATCTTCCACTAATGTGAAGTGGCCTTGAGCACAGCCATTAAGAATGAAGGAGAAAGCAACGTTCTTCACACACCCCTGAATCCACCCCCTCCACGTTTCCCCAAACCCTTTCCAATCTAAAACTACATCCAGAAAATCCCACTCAACCACATCATACGCTTTTTCTAGGTCGAGCTTACACACCAGACCTTTCCCCAACCTCCTCTCCTCAACCACTTACTAGCAATCAAAGCGCTAACAAGTATGGAAAAATTACCTCCAACTGCTTCATTGGTTAGCAATTGACTTTCCGCTGCCTAAAAGATTGGTAATTACCTCTAACTGCCTCATTTAACACCCTCACTAATGTTAAATTTCCACTTGAAAATACCAAAACACCCTTGTTTTATTGTTTAAACTAACACGTGAGATTTTTTGACAAATAAATCCCACCTTTTAAAAACAAAAGACAAAACGGATCCAACAAAGAAACACGAGATTTTGAACAGAATATTACTTTCTGCTCCCATAAAGTAATCTCCACCACTATCCCTTTCCAATCAAACCCCACTTCATGTTTTCTTGACTTTGAAACACTCCCTAATATATCATGCAATAACCTCTTCCATTAGAATAATCCAACAATTACACCTAGCTACCCCTTCACACTCCCATTAATAATCTCTGCAAGAAAACCAAATGAGAAAGAGAATCCCCTCCATAGGAAACATGAAACTGTAAAAGTAATTGGGGAGAAGAAAAAAAAAGTTGACCAACAGAACAAAACACCTTTTTAAAGCTATCAATCTTTGGTTTTGATCAATAACGAAGAAGAATTATAGATAGAGATGGATGTACAAAAAGCAAGCAAAAAGAAAGCTATCAATCTTTTTTTTTTTTTTTTTGATCAATAACGAGGAAGATTTATAGATAGAGATGGATGTACAAAAAGCAAGTAAAAAGAAAGTGGCCAGTTCCCCAAGAAAGAGAATCAACTACAAAAATAAAAAAAGCAATTCTAAAGAGACCCAAGAAAGCCATGCAGAAAACTACATCACAATAATGGTATCCCAACATCTGATAAGATCAGAGGAAGAAACAATCTGAAGCTCAGGAAGAACCCCACACCAGGCCACCAGGGTACCCAAAATCAGATCAATAAGTCGATTCGAACTCCTCCAAGAATCCTCATAAATTCTTTTGTTACGCTCACCTCAGATTTCCCAAAGAATGCAGAAAAACAGAACCTTGTATATAATCTCCCCCTTCTTTCCCAAAGCAGAAAAACCCCATGATCAAAGAGGTCTCTCAGTGTCTCGGGGGGGCCCACGCCACACCAATACTCCTCACAATCTTCTCCACACTGCATTAGTACTGTTCAACCTTTCTTTTGCATTGAAAGAACTTCTTATGTTCTCCGATGAAGATTCTAATTAAGCACCGATAAGTGTTGTTTTCCATGGCTTTCTTGCCTGACATCCAAGAGAATTGACTTGTACTGTGAGATGTGGGCAGAGGCATTTCAGTTTAATGCAAAATTATAAGGGGGATGGGTGATCATAATCTAACTTCTTTATTTTCTCCTTATTTATGTCTATTTCTATTTTTGCTTATGTCCTAACAGGTGATTCTTGTCGTAGCTTGGTGGGTTTCATCCTATTTTTTTTCTTGAAGATTTTTCTTTGGGAGATGGGTAGGGATTGATTTATTAATTGACTTGAACTGAACACAGGAGTAGCTGTGCGGGCTATAAGAAGAGGGCCTCTGTCTGCCTAAGGTGGGGGCCATAAGATGAGGGCTTCTGTTTGCCTAATGTTTCAGTAGGAGAAACAATTTGTAAGGAAGGGTTCTCTGTTGTTTATTATCTGGTTGGGTACTACTTACCAAACAAGCACAGTTTGGGCTCCATCATCAATACCCCCATATCATCACTATCATCATCATGGCTTCATCTAACAGAACTAGCCTAGCATGTTTAAGTCGAAGCCATGCAACACTCACCACCAAACATCAACCCATCTCTCATGTTAAGTGGATGCCATAGAGCCCCATACACATCAGGTAATCTTCTCTACTAAGCTTCTCTGACCCCTTTGAAGTTTGGAACCTTTATGGGATTCAAGCCCCATCAATCATCATCCACTCACAGTACTCCTTCAACATTACATTGGCTGATACCATGCAGATCTTCTGCTACTCAAATTTTGATGAGAGGGAGAGAGAAAGATCTTGAAAGAACCCTAATTAGGTGTATTGCACTCTTATTGTAAATTTGTTTGTGACAGTTCCCGGATGTGAAGAACGTAGTCCGGAGACAAAGACCAGATGGAACCCTAAACCTGAGCAGATACACATACTTGAAGCGATATTCAACTCTAGTACGGTGAATCCTCCAAGGGATGTGATAAGGAGGATCTGAGCTCAATTACAAGAATACGGGCAAGTCGGCGACACCAACATCTTTTACTGGCTCCAAAACAGGAAATCAAGGAGCAAACACAAGGGGTGCCAACCTGCAGAGCAGGTTCAGACACCAGCCACCACAATTGCTGCCCCTTCATCCTCATCTTCCTCGCCGTAGGAGAAATCTTCTCCAAGAAAGACTTTGTCAATGGGTGGTGCCAACATGATCGAATTGTCGAATTCCCTGACAACCTCAGTTAATCAGACCTACTTCCGGGCAAATGGGGACATCTCTACTCATGAACCTTTCTTCTTCCCGGTGCAATAGATCACTGAAGGTGCAGCTGCGTCTTTTTTGACAAAAAGACAAAACGGGTCCAACAAAGGAACACGAGATTTAGAATAGAGGTTGTCATTTTGGTTTTAAAAGACAGGATTTATTTGTATATTGTTTAATCAATAAAATAAGGGTATTTTGGTCTTTTTTAAGTAGAAATTTAGCATCTTTAATTAGGGTGTTAAATGAAGTAGTTAGAGGTAATTACCAATCTTTTAAGCAGCAGAAAGGCAATTATTAAATAATCAGGCAGTTGAAGGTAATTTTCCCATCAAGTATTTGGCAGCCAGATATGAATGCACTTTGATGCTCAGAGACCACATCGCTAATCACCTATCTAAGTCGTGATACCAACACCTTCGAAATAATATTATATAGACTAATGATCAAACTGATGGGCCTAAAGTCTTTGATCTCCTTTGCCCCTTTTTATTAGGGATTAATACCTCAAAGATACTGTAAATATATGTTGGTATCTATATTCCATTAAGCATGGTTATAGGAATTACAAATGTCATCAACCTTGAATTTAGATGTTTTAGAGATATATTTGCAAGTTAACCAACTCCAAATCATGCAATGGAAAAAACCACTTTGGCATAAATAACTCCAGCTACAATTGCCAATTGTTGGAAGCATTATTCATTCCTTTCATCACTGGAGCGGAAAGGAATTGCCAATAGTTAAGCTAATTGTGGATACATTCAGCAATAAAGGAAGATATTGAGCAGATCTTTATCCTAGGAACTTTGGCTAGTCAAATGTCTATGATTCACATAAGGGATTGATTAGCATAAAATGCTTATCCATCTAACAAATGAAATGTTATCTAAAGAACTTGCTTAGATTGGGTGATGAAGATGAAATAGAAGAAGATTAAGAGAATGTTTAAGATTTACACATGAAGGCAAAGAAGAGAGTTCGTGATAGAAAATGAAATGTTATCTAAAGAATTTGCTTAGATTGGGTGATGAAGATGAAATACAAGAAGATTAAGAGAATGTTTGAGATTTACACAAGTTGGCAAGAAGAAAGTTCTTGCTGCAACACACATAATAACTTGTGCGTTGGAGGAAGATGCTTTCACAAATTATGATTCTCTTGTTCACTTGTGGCTGTCTCAAAGCAAGATAGGGCATAAGCAAGCCAAATAAACCCAATCCTCATTAGTTTGTTATATTATTAGATGTGACTCAATTTGTACTTTTTGTGAAAAGATTTAACATATATACTTGGGCATTATTAATGGTTCAACTCTACTTGGGCATTATTAATGGTTCAACTCTAACTTATTGTCCCTGCATATGCACTAAGTTAATGTTTCTAATGATTTAAAAAATAAAAATAAAAAAATATATATTTTTCTTTCAAGTAAAATTTAACATTAAGGACTTTCATAACGATCAGCTGATAAAGACAAGGTCAAAGGGAATGCAACTTGCCAACACCACACCGACCATCCTACTAATGAACTATCTCCTCATTAACCACTTTCAACTCTGCCCCTTTAGAAAATCCATATGGAACTTCATAATTCCCTCTAATCACCAACATAATAAGGCCTCAAACCTTTTTAATATCCCAATCACCCACAACATCAACAAAAAGAAAAAAACATATTAACAGCACATTCAAAGTAAAGGAGATGATGATTCATAATCGTCATATTTTTCATAGAAAAATACGTGATCTTTGAAAATAAATTTCATTTTCCACTATATCAAGCAAAAATGTTTTTTAAGGGGGGAATGATACCTTGGAGGACACAGGAGATCTCCATATGGTATAAGCTAAGAAAGGAGGGGTTCCATCTCAACCAGCGATTAAGAAGAGATATAACCAAAAAGACTTATTTCAAGTCCCAGTTTTACTCTTGAAGAATTGCAACTGGGTAGGTTTAAACCTAAATCTGATCCATCCCAGTTTTAAGACATTTGCTTAAATTCAGGTTAAAGACAAGGATAACAAATGTGATGATGTAAACCATCTACAATTTATCTATCATACGCGTTTGAACTCACACAAATACTTGTATGAAAATACGACATAGAAATAGTTTGTTCTTATTGATAAGCAGTTTTGGAGATGCATACCAAAAAAGAGTGGAGCCTCCCAAATCAAAGACTACAGACCCATTAGTCTTACCACCAGACTCTACAAGATTATTGCCAAGCGGCTTTCCTTGAGGATTAAGGAAGTGATGGAATCGGTAATCTCCCCAAATCAAAGTGCTTACATTAGGGGACGCCAGATTCTTGATAGAGTCCTTGTGGCTAATGAATGTATTGAGGAGAGAATGAGACTAGGCAAGTCAGGCATAGTGTGTAAGCTGGATATAGAAAAAGCTTACAATAGAGTAGAATGGGATTTCCTAGTCTGGGTCCTAGAATGGAAAGGCTTTGGTGCTAGACGGAGAAGGTGAGTTAGAGATTGTGTCAGGAATGTATCCTATTCCTTTATCCTGAATGGGTGTATCAAGGGTTTGGTCTCTTTCACCAGGTGATTACGCCACGCCAGGGATGTCCTCTTTTACCTTTCCTTTTCAGTTTTCACTTTGGTTGGAGAGGTCCTCGGCCGGTTCCTTTCAAAGGCAGAGGACATTGGCTATGTGAAAGATTTTGAAATTGGAGATGAGCGAATCTCAATATCCCATCTACAGTTTGCGAATGATACAATTTTGTTCCTTGATGCATCTGAAGAAGTGGTCGAAAGGGCCCTTAACATTTTGAGGTGCTTTGAAATGATTTCTGAATTCAAAGTCAATATGGAGAAAAGTAGTATCACCGGTATCAACATGGACCCAAATCTTCTCCATAGATGTGCAAAAATTTTAGGATGCACAATAGCAAACAAACTCCTCAAGTATCTTGGTATTCCCTTAGGTTCCAATCCTTCGTAGCATGACTTTCTACGCCCCAATCATAGAAGGAATGAAGAAAAGGCTGGCTCGTTGGAAAATGAATTTTTTTTTTAGGGGAGCTGCAGAATCACTCTCATTCAAGCCTCTTTGTCCAACCTGCCTATTTACTACCCACCCACCTTTAAGCTCCCAAGCAAGATAGCCAACATTATCGAAAAGCTCCAAAGAAACTTTTTGTGGGAAGATGGGAGGCATAAGAAAGATCATTTAGTCAAGTGGGAAGTAGTATGCAGAGAAAAGAGAAAAGGGGTGATGGTTTCAACTTGGGCAATACACTGGCTCGTAGCTCGGCACTTCTAGGGAAATGGCTTTGGAGGTTTGGCACGGAAAGAAACAGCCTATGGAGAAAGGTCATTGAAAGTATGGAAAGCATAGCAATAGATGGGACCATAGTATTTAACTCGGTATCGGATCGGGGATCGTCCCGGTCCGATATCGAGTTGGAAAGGCGATCCAACTTTGAATCGGCCGATCCAAACAATGGCTCAAACAATGGCTCGGAAATAAATTTAAAAAAAAAACAAACAAATCAGAAAGAAAAAAAAAAGCGTATTAAGATTAGTTATACGATATATAGATTTTGAAAATCCTAAAACAAATCAGAAAAAAAAAGTATTAAGATATTGTCGCAGCTATTATAGATTTTGAAAACCCTAAAATAAAGAATCGATTAGAAGAGGAGGAGAAGGAGAAGAAGCAGAAGAAGAAGAAGAAGAAGAAGAAGAAGAAGAAGAAGTAGAAGAAAAGGAGAAAGCCTCTCAATCTCGCCTCTGGTTTTGATCGTCGCAGCTATTGTCGCAGTTAATCACGGGTAAGTCTCTCTCTCTCTCTCTCTCTCTCTCTCTCTCTCTCTCTCTGAAACTTCTTCTCCCCCAAAACCAGCGCTCTCTCTCTCTCCAACTCGATCTGTCTGGAAACTTCTCCAGTTTTTTTTTTTAAAACGACTTGGAGTCTTGGACGGGTCTTTCTCCAGAAACTTCTTTGCCCTGGTTTGTTCTGTTTTTTTTTTTCTTTTAAGAAAGATTTGGACCAGACGATCCAGTTTGGATCGTCTAGTCCGACTCGCTGAGTCTATGAAGGATCGGCCGATCCAGACCGATCCGTCATGGACTCGGTCCGAGTCATTGAATTTTTAACATTTTTAGGATCGGTTAGGGATCGCGACTCGTTCCTGGCCGATCTCGAGTTGGACCGGCCAATCCAAATCTGGATCGGCCGATCCTTTACACTATGGATGGGACATCAACCAGTGGGAAGAAATACATAGTGCTAGCATTGGAAAGCCATCTCCTCCTTGGCTCCAATTTTCTATAATTTGGATTAGATTTGGTGTGGGCAGTGGTGCTCAAACCTCTTTTCGGCATGATATATGGTGGGGAGATAAAGCCCCCTCCACCTCTTTCCCTCATTTGTATAGCCTTTCACCCGACAAACATTCATCGGTGTTCGACATCCTTTCTTGTCCAATGGAAGCCCCAGCTGGAACCTCCCTTTAGACGTGAATTGAGTCCAGAAGATGTAGAGGAATTAGGGTCCTTGCTTGTCCTGCTTAATGACATTTTTGTTGATCCATCCATTCCAGAATTTTGTACCTGGCCTCTCGACCTAAAAGAAAAGTTTTCAACTAGTTCCTTTTTTCCGAGTCACTTGTACAGATAGTGATCACTCAAACGCCCCTTTCTCTAATCACAGCTTATGGAAACCTCAAGTCCCCCTAGAGTCAAGGCCTTTGTTTGGACCGTCATGCTTTACAGGATCAACACCCATGATATGCTTCAAGGGAGGCAGCCTATTGCCCTAGGTTTGTGTCATGTTCCTTAAGGAAGGAGAATCTGTTGATTATATGTTCTTACACTGTGTTGGCTAAAGCAATCTAGCATTTTTTCTTAGGGATGGTTGAGGCAAGTTAGGTCTTCCCTTCTAAGGCTAGGAATCTCCTCCATCAATGGAGGTTCCCGGGGTTGAGTCCGAGAGGAAGGATTCAATATGGTGTTTTGTTTCATTCTATTTTATGGACCATCTGGCAGGAGCATAATCAGAGGATCTTTGAGGATCAAAGGGAGTATCTAATCAATCTATTCGATTCAATAATGCTACTTTGTGCATCATGGGTCTCCCCACCATTAGGAGTTCAAAGGCATTATGAGTACGAAGGTATTGAGATAGAGGACAACTTTAGCCGCAACCTCATCTTTCCATCCTAGGATTCATCATGTCTAGACCCCACTCGGGGTAGGGGCTGTGAAGCTCAATTTCGATGGGTGCAGTTTGGGGAATCCTGGCTAATCTGGAGTTGGATGCTTCTCAGGTCCGATTGGATCAGGCAATTCTACCCGAGCAAAGCTCTTAGCTTTGATAACAGGTCCCAAGGAGGCTGTAGTCACAGGCTTTAGGGATTTAGAGATCGAAGGAGATTCATTTACAATAATCTCTTTGGTTGGTTTTTCTTGTGACTGTACTTGGTAGTATATTCACTCGGTTAGTTTGGTGCATTCATTAGCACTTGGCTTGAACACCTTGCTCAACCATGTGCCTAGATCTGCCAATGATCTGGCTAATAAACTGGTCAAGGGTGAGATGACCACGATGTATGAGTAATCTTTTTACTTGTTTTCCTTGGGCCCATTTCTAGGGGTCCTTTGGGATCTTACCACCTTTTGTACATTCTTCTCCCATCTTAGATACATATTTATCATTCATAAAAAAAAATGCATTTCAGATAGAGATATTTCAAGTCCCAGTTTTATTCCCAAAAAGACTTTTTTAAGTCCCAATTTTAATCCCAAAGACTGCAACATGGCAGGTTTAAACCCAAACCAGATCCATCCCACTTTTAAGACATTAAGATTAAGTTCGGTTTAAGGACACGAATAACAAACCTGATGATGTACATCTACAATTTATCTGTCATCAAAAAGAGGTTACAAACAGATCATAGGATCACGATATGTGAACAATCCAGAAACAAAGCAGACATCAAATAATACTTACACAAGGAAAAGTAAATAAGAAACAAAGAGTAAGGAAAATGAAAACCGAACATCCTATCCATCTGTCGTCAAAATCTCCTCCCCCCTAGGCACCAGCCCCAAAATCCACTCACTCCACTCCTCTTCTAGCCCAAACATTTGTGATATATGTTATGGGTCGTCTATTCATTTCTGGTCCGATCTGTGGTGGGGATGAGCCCTTGGCCAATCGGTTTCCTAGAGTCTTTCGTATTGTGTGCTATCAGAAGTCTTTGGTTGCCGAGGTGTTGAGTTGGTCCCCTTCGGGTCTCTCTTGGAATCTCCCGCTCCATCTGATTCTGAGGACAGCGGATGTGGAGGAATTGGCTAGTCTCTTTGAACTAATTAGGAATGCTTCTTTTGTTGAGTCCAACGATGATTCTTGCGTTTGGTGTCTCAAATCTAGTGGGTCTTTTTCTTGCAAATCCTTTTTTGGAGCTCTTAGGGGGGTTAGTTCTGATCCTTTACACCCCTTCTCTACTTCTCTTCTCTGGAAGTCTAGGGTCCCTCCTAAAGTGAAAACCTTTGTGTGGACTGTTTTCCTGAATCATATTAACACAACTGATAATCTTCAAAGGAGATGTATATGGCTTTATCTCCACAAGTGTGTGTGATGTGATTGAAGAATGGAGTATCAGTGGATCAACTCTTTTTGTCTTGCGAAGTTGCTATGGAGATATGGAATTTCTTTGCTCAGATTATCAAGGTAAGTTGGGTTCAGCCGAGACATGTGAGAGAGCTGTTTGAGCAATGGTGCTTCTCTGC
>JAUPMG010067417.1:0-13299 GCA_031762675.1 Pachysandra terminalis
AAACAAGAAAAATACAAAAAACTCTGGAAGTTCCTTGGGCTCCATTGTGGGACGTGACTAACCTACTTCACGGGTGCACAATTCGGCATGTAAGAGACTGTCGAGAGGACCTCCAATGGTTCCTCGGGCTCCGATTGTGGGACACGATTAAACTACTTCGCAGGTGCACAACTCGGCATGCAGGGGATGATTAAGAAGGGTTCTGAAGAGCACCCAACTAGGATTCCTCCGTGATCGACTGATTCGGATAACGAAGTAGGTTCAATAGGTTCCTTTCATAGTGCTATACTAGTGCTCACTGGGGATCAAGGGTGAAGGTATGTGTAGCTTTGGTTGATTTGCTGTGGAGACCTTTTCTGTTTTGGTCGATCTCTTTTTTATAGGCCTTTACTGTAACCACTTGGCAGTTGGGTGATAATGGATAATCTCAATCTTTCTTCTACTGACATCTGGCCCACTTCCTCATTTCATGTTCATAGTACGTCTTACAACCCTCCTTTGGCAGGCTGGGCTTGCTTAACATGCTAAGCTTTGTGCACTATTTTTCCAGGCCTATATCGCCTTTATTGGGTCAAAGCCCATTTCCTTCTTATCGCCTGGCCCAGGCGGTCTCAAATGGTTTATGGGGTCTAGCCGGTTTTAAGCGGTCTAATTCCGGCCTAAACACAAAAAAATAATTTTTATTGTTGTTGCTATTTTCAGTATAAACCATCACATAATTCAACAATATTGTTGTTGCTATGCTCTTTTTTAATTGCATTGCTTATAATTCTTAGTAGTTCAATGTAATTCTTATAGAATTCTAATTCCTAATTCCAATTCTTTTATTTATCCAATCACTAGAATCTCAATTCTATATAATTCCAATTCTTTAAAAATTAGAATCGGAATTAGAATTCTTAACTCCAATTCCAATTCAGCAAAAGAATCAGACCCTGATAGAACCAAGCCGGGGATTAGAATTGATAGAAAATAGAGAGTACATCTTGAATAAACTGTGAGAACATATATATTAGATCTATTATCATATGCTGCATGAGCTAAAGAATTATCTTTTTCTACTGAGAACTGAATTCAATATGCACTAAATAGCAAAGGGTGAGGAAAAAATGAAGTTTGGATTGCATAGATTGGTAGAGCTAAAGAGATTAGCTTGATAGGAGTTATCAAACCAGCCTTCATGGACAAAATTTGCGATTTTTATCTAAAAATCTTTCGTTCTTTTTCAAAATAATGAACTGGTAAGTTTTTATCTAAACCCTAGAGTGCATCACACGAGCGTCTAGATACCTAGAAATAACATTCAGATTCCAATTCCAAATTATAATTGGACTCCAATTCCCATTACTAATCGTTGTATCAATCCGATATAGATGACAACACTCGTAAACACAAAATGAATAGATATGGAATAATGGGCCTCCTTGAAGAGAAACTGATTTTGTTGAAAATTCTAAGGTGATTACAAACAGACCATACATAGGGTTTAAATAGAAAAAATAAAAATATAGAGATAGAAATAAATTTAAATCAATTCCTATCCTAATACATATGAATCAATTAAATCTAATTCTGGAAATCAAGCCTTTTCTTTTCAATCAAATATTCAACAAGTCTCCAACTTCCTGTTATGCGTTGATCTTGTCCATTGAAGAGATTCACCTCTTGAATGATATGGTGCAAAACACCACATATACAATATCTAATATTATCTTTTACTCCTTCGGAAACATCGAGGGTAGAAACAATCCAAAGGTTCTCTATTTCATAAAACAGCTGTAGTTGAAGAGAAGACACAACGCTATTATCTAATTATTAAACAAATAAAACTTTCAAGTATAGTTGTAAGAAAGTTTTATTCAATATTTTCGTAAGCTTTCTCCAAATCCAAATCTATATTTACCGCTACCAAGCTAGCTTTTCCTTTACTTTTTTTTTTTATTAATTATATGTACAATTTCTTGGGTGAAGAAGATATCATCTGTGCTAGGCTTGTCTTCCTGTGATGAAAGCTCTCTTTAAAATAGGTTAAGTAGCTTCAATTCAAAACACAAGCTACAGCAAAATTACATCATATAAGACTAAAAAGGTATACATTTTATTTAAGTGACTAGAAGCTATTGTATGCAATACGTAATTAAGAATTCATAGTAAAAAATTGACTGAAAGAGCATTACATTATAATTTTCACCCTGAGTAAGTGAGAGTAAACTCCGTCTCAAATTTCCCACAGAAAGAAGCCTATCTCAAATGTTGAAGCTAGAAGGATATTAGACAAAAACTATTTTTTCAAAAAGTAAGGGAGAGTTTAAAAACAAATTTTGGTTTCATGAGTATAACAGAAAGAGTGTAGATCATACAAAGAGCCTAAACTACATCGGAGAATCTGAAAATGTAGATCTACCATATAACGGAATTTTATTACTTATGAATGGGTATATCCTGTTGTTATTATGTGGAGACTGATATTTCTGAGACAACCGGGAAGTTCTCTCCTCTAAGGATGATGAGGATAACCCTAATGAATTTTGTCACTAATATACCCAAATTTATGGAGATATGGGGGTATATGGATATACCGAACCTTTTGGGGGTGTGGGGGTATAAGGGTATAATAGTAATTTCACTTCTATTATGTTTAGCCCTAATTACAAGGTATTTATTCATACTTTTGGGATTTGGGAATTTTTTTGGTAACACATTATTTTGAGCTTTGGAGAATAGTAAAACATGGTGTGCATCCGTTGATGTAGGCACTATTTTTGTCGAACCACGTAAATTTGTGTCTTTGTGTGCTTCATTTCTTCTTCATCGTTTTTATATTTCTTTCTTAACAACTAGTATTAGAGCTATTGGTTGAGTGGGAGCAATGGCGGAAGAAGAAAATGTGAGAATCAAAGAGTTCAATGGTTCGAATTTCGGATTCTAGAAGATGCAAATCGATGATGTTCTATATCAGAAAGATCTTTTTCGTCCTCTAGGAGGACTATCAAGGAAGCCTGAGAAGATGTCAGATGAAGATTGGGAGATTCTGGACAGGAAAGCCTTGGGTACGATTAGATTACCCCTTTGCAATCTGTGGCTTTTAATATCTCTAAGGAGAAAACTGCAACAGATTTAATGGCGGCTCTATCAAAGATGTACGAAAAACCATCTGCATCGAACAAGGTTTTTCTGATGAAAAGATTATTCAATATGAAGATGTCGAACGGTGGTAGTGTAGCTGAGCACTTAAGCGAGTTCAACATTAATGTCAAAGTTAGTTGGAATCGGTTGGAATAATTTTTTAGGGTGAAATCAGTGCTCTATTGATTTTGTCGGGATTACCAGATAGTTGGGACAGTCTGGTAATGGCTGTGAGCAACTCGTCTGGTTCGGGTACTTTGAAGTATGACAATTTCATGGGTGTTCTTCTAAGTGAAGAAGCTCACTAGAAGAGTTTTGGAATTGTTGTGTTCTGAGTGTAGAAGAAAGGGGTAGATCGTCAAAGAAGGGGAACAAAAATTCTGACCACTCTAAATCAAGGAACAGCAGGTCGAGACCTCCTTAAGGAAGAGATGATCAAGGCCGTTGGAATTACAAGAAGAAGGGGCACTTCAAGTGAGACTATAGAGCTCCAAAGAAAGCAGTCCAAAATAAAAATTAGGAAAGTAACGATTCCATAAATCTCTCTGATGAAAATAATACGGATTTTGATGCTTTGATTCTATCTCTTACTACACTAAACAATGTATGGATTGTAGATTCTGGTGCATCTTTCCATGCTACCCATCAAAAGGATTTTCTGCAAAATTTTGTAGAATGTGAATTTGGAAAACTTTATCTTGGAGATGGAGAACTTGCAACATCTCTGGAAAGGGTGATGTACAAATATAATTGCAGAATGGTATTACCCTATAGTTGAAGGATATGCGCCTTAATTAAAGAAGAATTTAATTTCTGTTAGAAAGTTGGCACAAGTGGGACAACCACAACTTTCTGGTGATTCATGGAAGATGACTAGGGGTGCTATAGTGATAGCACGAGGTGAGAAATATGGCACACTATATATTGTCTTTAGGACTAACGATTCAATTTCAGTTGCATCTACATGAGCGGATGCAAACACATGGCATCGAAGATTTGGGCATATGAGTGAAAAGGGAATGAAGGTAATACACAAAGCAGGCAAGCTACCTGGATTGAAAGAGGTATAAGTGGACTTTTGTGAAGACTGCATCTTTGGCAAGCAGAAAATGTGAGTTTCTTAAAAATCAGAAGAACTCCAAAACCCAACAAATTGGAGTTAGTGTATGTTGATGTGTAGGGGCCATCTCTGGTTCCTTC
The DNA here is from genome assembly GCA_031762675.1 of Pachysandra terminalis. Lineage (NCBI taxonomy): Eukaryota > Viridiplantae > Streptophyta > Magnoliopsida > Buxales > Buxaceae > Pachysandra > Pachysandra terminalis. Next base: position 4,327 of record JAUPMG010067417.1, read on the forward strand.
TCTTGGTGGTTCTCGATATTTTGTCACTTTCATTGATGGCAGTACCAGAAAATTATGGGTTTGCTTTCTAAAAAAAAATCAAATGTTTTTTATGTGTTTAGAAAGTGGAAAGCACATGTTAAGAGTGAAACAGGTTTAAAACTGAAAAGTCTCAAGTCAGAAAATGGTGGAGAGTACTGCAGCAATGAATTTGAGGACCGATGTGCTTTTAATGAGATCAGAAGATTGAAAACAATTCATAGGACACCACAACAAAATGGGGTTGCTGAGCGAATGAACAAAACAATTACTAAACGTGCTAGAAGCATGATGATAGATGTTAGATTACCTAAATCTTTTTGGGTAGATGCAGTCAATACCGCAGTATACTTGATTAATAGAGGACCTCAATTGCTTTGGACTTTGGACTTCCAAAAGAGGCTTGGACTAGAAACGATGTAAACCCACCAGACTTGAGAGTATTTGATTGTATCTCTTATGTTCATATTAATGTAGGTGAAAGGAATAAATTAGACCTAAGTTGAGGAAATGTATTTTCATCGAATATGGCATTAATGACTTTGGTTATCGATTTTGGGATCCAGAAAATCAAAAAGTCCTTAGAAGCAAAGATGTCATATTTAATGAAAATTTCATGCATAAGGAAAAGACAAATGATGTTTCTGTAGAAAGTCCAATGAATGAGAAATATGTGGAGCTTTATGAAGATACACCAAGGGGTGTATTGGCACTACTAGATGAAAACCGTGAGGTAGAAGCTCATACCTCTCCTACTCATGTTTCACATACTGAGGCCTCTTTTCCTTTAAGGAGGTCATCTAGGATCACCCAAGGAATGATTCCATCTCAGCATTTTTCCTCTCTTAATTATCTGTTACTAACTGAAAATGATGAACCTAAATGTTTTGAGGGAGCTATGCAGGATAATGCAAGGAATGAGTGAGAGTCTAGATTGAGTGATGAGTTGGACTCCCTCTCATCAAACAAAACATGAGACTTGGTTAAGTTTCCCAAAAGAAAGAGGGCCTTCGAGAACAAATGGATTTATAGACTTAAAAAAGAGAATGATGGGTCTAAAAGGTACAAGGTTAGATTAGTTGTGAGGGGTTTTCAACAGAAGGCAGGTATAGACTTCTCTAAAATTTTCTCTACCATCAGATTTGTTCTAAGTATTGTAGCAGCAGAGGACTTGGATCTTGAGCAGCTAAATGTAAAGACGTCATTTCTACATGGAAACCTAGATGAAAAAATCTACATGAAGCAACCACAAGGATACTTGGTACCGAGTATGGAGATCATGGTATGCAAACTCAAGAAGAGTTTGTATGGGTTAAAATAGGCTCCTAGACAATGGTACAACAAATTTGATACTTTTATGTCTAGCAATGGGTACAAAAGGTGTAATGCTAATCATTGGTGTTATTTCAAAGGGTTTAATGATTCTTACATTATTCTACTCCTGTATATAGATGATATGCTTGTGGCAGGTTCAAGCATGACTGGAATAACAAGGCTGAAAGAACAACTCTCTAAAGAGTTCTCTATGAAAGATTTGGGTGCTACAAAACGAATCCTTGGTGTACAGATTAATAGAGATAGATCCAAGAGACAGTTGAAGCATGACTGGAATAACAAGGCTGAAAGAATCCTTGTGGCAGGTTCAAGCATGGTTGGAATAACAAGGCTGAAAGAACAACTCTTTAAAGAGTTCTCTATGAAGGATTTGGGTGTTACAAAATGAATCCTTGGTATACAGATTAGCAGAGATAGATCCAAGAGACAGTTGAAGATGTCTCAATCACAATACATTGAGAAAGTAGTGGAAAGATTCAACATGAGTGATGCTAAGCCTGTTAGCGCTCCTCTAGCTGGTCACTTCATATTGATCGAAGAACAGTGCACTTCTACAGTTGAAGAGATGAAATACATGAAGAAGGTTCCCTATGCATCTGAAGTGGGGAGTCTTATATAGGACATGGTTTGTACGAGACTAGACATTGCACAGGTAGTTGTTGTGAGTCTGTTCGTGAGTAAACCGGGACAGGAACATTGGGAAGCCGTCAAGTGGATAATGAGGTACTTGAAAGGTACAATAGACTCATCACTATGATATAGAGGTTCTGAAATTTGTCTACAAGGATATGTGATTTTGTTAGGTGAGTTAAGGGTCTTCTCATTGCTAGACACTTAAAAGCATGTGAACCCATCTTAATAATGGAAGTCTTGCAAAGCAAGCAAAATACTAATCCACTTCCAAACCTCCAACCTTATCTCATAAATAATTGATGGCCCAACTATCTACATCTTTCCTTATATGGCCTACAATCTTGGCGGTCGAATTGGTGGGATTGGGATCGAAACGGGATCTTCTGTTATGAAAATCTCTGTTTTGCTCTTGTTATGTGAATAGGAGTATAACTCGTGTCCTAGAGGGGCCCACCACATTAACTGGTGACTTGTCAAACCGGTTAATATGGTGGGCCCCCTAGGATTCATCCTTTTTTTAGGATTTTTAAAATGGTAGGTCATCAATTAATGTGGTGGGCTCCTTCGGACACGTTTTATGCTCCTGTTCACCTAACAGGAATCTTCATAACAGAAGATGCCGTTCCATTAGGATCTAGTTTTCTTTAATGTAAAAAATTAGATTGCTTATGCATGGATTTGATCATTGATGTCATAATTGTCATCATCTTCCAAGTCCTATTTCAACTATTTGTAGTTGGAATATGACCCATAAAAATATTCAACAAAAGTTCTTCATCAGTTGCCAAACTGAGCGAACTATAATGTACAAGGCCAAGAGCTCAACACTAGTGGAGATTTCAAATATGAGGTATAACATTTTTTCTTTTAACGATATGGATCAGCTAGTTTCATTTGGACAATGCATCTTGTAGATTTTATTTCCAAAAGATGATGATTCGTGACGAGAATGAAAAAAGTTTCATGTCAGGTACTAACCATATATATATATACTCACAACTGAAAGGGTTAAAGGATATACATAAAAATAAAGATGCAAAAGCTTCATTTAAAATGATAGATGTCATGTTTATTATATAACATACTATTATTAGGGAAGTTAATTGATGAACAAATTAATTTTTTTGAAAAAAGTTAAGTTGGTATTTTAATTTTGATTGATATCATGCAAATAAGTACAATGATGGATATCCTTTTATATGTCAATATAATTTAAAACATTTTTTCATTGAAAATAGGCTTATATTGCTGTATCTACATGAGTTTGTCATATTTACATGGTTATCATTTTTTTATTGTTAAAGGCAAGGTAAACAAGAAAAAAGAATGGTTATTTTTTGATAATTGGTAAACCAAACAGTTTTAACATTAAAATTTGACAAGAGATTGCATGGAGCTGTGTTTAAGCTGTTGTATTTTTTTTTTTTTTTTTGGTCGAACGTGTTTAAGCTGTTGTGGGGCCGACCGTTCCGTCTCTTTGTGGAACTGTCAAGGTGAGAGCACACTTTCTTCCTCTTTCTGGTTTTGTAAGTGTTTTGAAAATTGGACTAAGCTGGTCGGTTAGACCTATCAAATCATGAAATAGCTAGATTTGAATCTTGATTGGATTTGACCATAGAAGGAGGTTTTCTCTTTTTATTTTCAGCAGCTGTGGTCATGTTTGTCTCTCTCTTTTTTTTTTTTTTTGGGTTATGTAAAGAGAGATTACAATTATCATTTGACTTCCCAGGTTGAAGAGCATCCATGGATATCATACAAAAGGGCAGGTTTTAAGAATGTAAGAGGGCTTTTAAACTAGGTACATGATCGACCATCGACTCCAAAGTTTGCTAAGGTAATCAGCTTGTTGGCTTCTCTATATGTGTACACACAATTTTGTTTTTAATCGAGGAATCAATGGATAAAAACTGTAGAACAAAATTAATTTGTATTAGTTTAAAATATGAGATTACAATTTTTATGAATTTTCTTTGTACAAAAGAAAAAGGTCATCTGATTCTTCTCTTCAGGGTCTTCAATCCAAGGGATGCAGTAGCTTATTCTTGGATTAGATTTGATCTTCGTTGATCTCATTTGCAGCAATCAGCAGCTTAATCTTTGTGCTTGTAGACTTATGGAACACGTGGACCGAAAGCTTCAACTTTAGTATAGATCTATGGGTTTTTTAGAGTATTCAGAGATTGAGAGCTTTATGTTCAGGCTTGAATGCAACTTTAAAACTTTAAGTCTTCGGATCTTTAAGACAGTAGGCCAGCAGGGTTTCACAGTTTCTTCTCCTTGATCTTTCTTCCTCGAGTTTGATCACTTTCCAAGATGATCTTTCTTCCTTGAGTTTGATCACTATACAGGATATGCAAGACAGTAGACCAACTAGGCTTCAGAGCTTCTTCTCCTTGATCTTTCTTCATTGAGTTTGATGATTTTCCAGAATCCCTTGAATGGGAGAGGTCTCCTCTATTTATAGATGTAGAGTAGGTAGAGTTGTATTTGATCTTTATCACTTGTATATAATTTAGAAATGACTCTCTATTTAATAAGAATTATCAAGATTTATAGATAATTCATATTTAATAAGAATTATCATGAATTATCAAATTCTTTGTGGGTCTCATTTTCTAACCATTTACAAAGAATCATCTAGATTTGAAGATAATTCTTTATTTAATAAAAATTATTTAGATTTGAAGATAATTCCTATGAGAATTATCAAGATTTAATTTAGATAATTCTCTATTTAATTTATAAAAATTAACAAGATTTATTTGAATGATTTTTTGTGGGACCCATTTTCACAAGGTCAAATATTCTATTTAGACTTGAAGAATCTTATCTCTTAGTGGGATCTACCTTGTCAGATTATGTCATATGGTATCGTTTGATCTCAAAATTTTTACTCCTGCAAATGTTCCTTGAGACTTATTTGCTTGCACGATTTATTGTACGTTGAAGAAACAAGGCTCGATTTGTGAGACTTGACTTTGTACAAGTTTTCAAATTTTATTGATTTGATGATATTTAATAATTCTACACAAAATTTGATGTGATTCTCCTTTTTTCATAGAATTTGGTAACACCAATCAATGGTGTTATTGTATAGTACTTTAGGAAACCCCTTTTTCAAAGACTTTCATTTTTCTGTTTTTTTCTTCTTTTTTATATGAAATCTTCACTTCATAACACCATTGAATAGTGTTGCTGTTCAACACTCTAGGAACCTTTTTTAAGAGTTATAACTCTAATTTTCAGAAGTCCCTCTTGTAATCAAACTCTAAATCTTCCCTAACATTTCTTTTGAAAACTTGTAGAATTTCCTATTGAAATCAAACTGTATCTCATTTTAGAAACTTTTAGAAACCGATTGAAATCAAACTGTATCTCATTTTAGAAACTTGTAGAAGTCCTTATTGAAATTGAACTACAACACTTCACTATTTTAGGACTCTTTATTACTTTGTAATTCTCTTACCTTGTCTATAAAACAAGGTGGGTCTTTCTTCAAATCTCACCCGTACAAATTCACACCACGTGCTTCTCTTGTCTTTCTTTTTTTCTTCTTTTTTTTTTTTTTTTGTGCAAGAGAGAGCTTCCAAGCAGCTTAAAACTAGAGCGTGGATCTTGGCATTATAAGCTGAGAGTTGAGGTGTTCGCGAGCCATGTAAGCACATTGTGACATGTGCGTGCTTGGTATGAGGCTGCTGGTGGTAACTTGAAACGACAGACTTCCGATCGACAGATCTGATACCAATACCATGATCCTACACGGCCCGTTCCTGTAAAGTCATCGAATAACTTCTCGTCGGCAACGCTTCTTCATTCTATGGCCTAGGTGAGGAATCCCCTGGGCCTTGTTGCAAGTCCATCATCGAGTTCACTAGGTTCGTTGGCCCACAGATCGTACCTGCAACTATATCTACCCCACCGCTGACATACTTGGAGATGCTGTGAACAACAACGTCGGCACCGAGCCGAGCGGGGGACAACACCATGGGAGTGAAAGTGTTGTCCGCTTCAACCCTTACCGTGCGCTAAGATGCTCATCTCTAGCACGTTAGCAACTGTCAGTGTATTGTTTGACCTAACAACGAAGCAAAATCTCTGGGCAATGTTAGGACAGAATCTATGGGTTCTGGTCTCCTGAGTGGCTTTCTTGTTTTTCTTTGTTGTACCTGAAACTAGTAGACCGTACCTTTTCATCTCTCTCGGATATTTTCTTTAGCTGCTCCCAATTACGTCCTTGTAAGTGTCTTTAGATTTTCTTTATCAAAGCTTATTCTGTTAGGCTTGAAGACTAGGCTACGATATGCAAACCACCCGGAGTATCCAATTCCAACAAGTTCAAGAACGCCAGGTACTAAAGGAAGCCTTTCAAGTGCTAAGATCATCCTTGTGGAGCCCCATAATGCAACTATTGTTACGTGATTACTGAGCTGAGTATACATTGCCCTAATCATGTGGGGTTTGATTACTGGTAGTTAGAATAAGAGTAGAAGTATGAGTTCTATTTCTGTTAGGAGTTCTATTTCTGTTAGAAAACTTCTTTTAGTTAGAAATGTTGTTAGTTTGGGAGTATGTTAGGAGTTCCTTTAATCAATTAGAGTCTTGTTATTACTACTTCCAATAGGACTAGAGTTGGCAAGTTATGGCTCTGTTTTGGGCTATATATATATATATGTAATCTCTTCCAATTGGACAGCATTAATGAATAGAATCATCTTCTTCTTTTTTCTATTAAAGAGGCTGATTCTCTCGAAGAACCAACACTATTTAGCATCATTACTAAGCAAAAGAATATATCACATAACATTGGTATCAAAGCGGTTGATTCTGGAATGGCAGAAGCAACGCGAACACCAAGATTGACTAGATGATGGGATTGCTCAAGGAAACAACGTAGAACCTTGGTAAGATTCTTCATGATCTGATGTAGAAGATAGCTAGTATGGATTCTAAATTGGAGAACTTATCAATGAGTCACGCTAAGGAGAAGGGAGAAGCTTCTAACTCACAATATGTCTACCGAACATCTAAATCAGTAGTTTCAAACTCAGAAAGTAGCTTCCACACTCGTACCACAAGGCTAGATGTCCCACGATTTGATGGTACGGACCCTTCATATTAGTTGTACCAGGCAGAGCAATTTTGTGTACACCAGCAAACCCCTTTTTTTCAAAGGCTTCTCATCGTATCCTTTCATATGGAGGGTAAAGCTCTTCAATGGTTTCGATGGATGTAGACGTCTGGAGCTATATCGAATTAGGATGAGTTCTCTAGTGCTTTGATTGCCAAATTTGGTCCATCCTATTATGAAGATCCTACTGTGTTACTCTCTAAACTTCATCAGGGACATTCAGTTGAACAATACCAAACATAGTTTGAAGAGTTGGTTAACCGTACAGAAGGTCTCAGGGAACCTTTCATGGTTAGTTGTTTCGTCAGGAGGTTAAAGGAAGAAATATGGTTGAGTATATAGATGCTTCAACTCACAACTCTTATCGATGCTATTGGCCTCGCCTGAATGCAAGAAGAGAAGGTTTTGGCTCGAAGAGGGGATTCGACCTAGCTATAGCCATTTTTCATCTCCGGTATTGTTAGTAAAAAAGGCGGATGGTACTTGGAGGATATGTATTGATAATCGGGCTTTAAATCACAATATTATCAAGGATTAGTTTCCAATTCCAGTTATTGATGAACTCTTGGATGAGTTTCATGGTGCTAAATTAGTCTCTAAATTAGATCTTCACTTCAGATATCACCAGATCAGAGTTCAGCTAGAAGATGTTCACAAGACTACTTTCAGATTCCATGAAGGTCATTACGAGTTCCTAGTTATGATGTTTGGGTTAACAAATGCCCCATCTACGTTTCAGAGTTTGATGAATGAGATTGTTCGTCCATATCTACGAAGGTATGTGCTTTTTTTTTTTATGGTATATTGATATATAGTACATATTGGCAAGATCACTTAGAACTTCTCAAAACTGTTTTGGGAGTATTACAGGAACATAAGTATTTGCTAAGGGAAGTAAATGTCAATTCGATAACTCTAAGGTGGAATATCTTAGACATATAATTGTTGAAGAAGGGGTGCCTACTGATCCTAATAAGATTAGTTGCATGTTGGATTGGACACTACCAATTCTTGAGGGGATTTTTGGGATTAACCAACTACTATCGAAAGTTTGTGAAGGATTATGGTAAAATAGGTCGTTGACTGCAATGCTAAAAAGGAATTCCTTCGAGTGGACATATGAATGTAGAGAGGCTTTTGAACAAATGAAGAAAGCAATGAGTAACCCGCCAGTATTAGACTTACCATGTTTTTGCAAGCCCTTTATAGTAGAATGTGATGCCTCAGGATCTGGGATTAAGCAACCTATTGCTTTCTTTAGCCAAGCTTTACAAGGAAAATCCCTTTTCCTATCAACTTACGAAAAGGAGTCGTTGGCATTAGTATTAGCAGTTCGGAAGTGGAGATTGTATTTGTGGGGAAGAAGATCTTGTAATAACCCAAACAAAAATAATAGGGTTAAACTGTAAATAATAAAAGATTTGGGGTTAATTTAAAATTTTAGTAATTAGCTGTCATGTTTGACTTTTGCCTGATTGTGATTGGTGAGTTGTACAAATAGGAAACTGGGTACAACACACACAATCAAAATTTCTGAAGTTATGATATGTTGTTAGGATCTTGTAGGGATCTCAAAATATAAATCAATGGCTAGGATTTTGTAGGAGCTTTCAATTCCCAATCAATGGCTAAGATTAAAAACTTATAATTTGTAACCCACATGGGCTAGAAAATAGAATTAGAAGGAAAACTTCAAAAAACTAAAGATATTTTAAATTAAAGCTAAGCTTCTAAAAATAGAATTAGAAGGAAATCAATATTAGAAACCTCATGGGTTGGAAAACTAATCTAAAGGTTGAGATTCAAATTAATTAATCTAAGGGTAGAGATTAAAAGTTCTATAGTTTCTAATCTTAGAG
>JAUPMG010067428.1:0-27235 GCA_031762675.1 Pachysandra terminalis
TATCCGTGTCGATACTCGATACGTATCCGTTTTCGAGCCGACCGATACGCTACCTCGATATGATATTTTGAACCATGCGTACTGCCCACATGATTAAGATCCCTCCGGCTCTTCCAATTCGCTAAAACAATTCCCAAAATGTATGAGGTTAACTTTCCATCAATGGTAGTAAGTTTGTTTTATTGTGAAATATATAATGATATCCAATCTTAAGTGATTCAACAATGTTTTAACATATGGAGCCAAGATCCTACACATTCCATGACAGAATTCTAAGGGTTTCATCATAAACTGGAACCAACCGACCTTTTTGCCATCCATCCTGAGAACAAGGTTCAAAATATCGTATCGAGGTAGCATATTGGTCAGGCAAAAATGGAAAAATATTGATATACATATAGGAGACACGTGACAACCCTGTAAAAACTATGGATACGGTGGATATGCATGGAAAATGGTGGATACTTAAAACAAGACTCATTTAGATGCGAAGATAAGTTAAAAATATGATAGATTATCATGTTTTTCATGTCATACAAACATAAACATAATATATATTAATGTAGACACAAACAGTCCGCGAGCAGGCAAATAGAAACTTAAACATATAGGCATCTAGATCTTTACTTGAAATTTATAGATCCATATAATAGAACCCTAAAACATGTTTTAGATATAAAAAGTATAATTTGAAATGAAATAAAAAAAAATACTGTTAAAATGCATACCTCAAAAAGCTAGCATGACGAGGAAAAGTGCTTTTTAAACTGCAAAAATTATATGTTTTCAATCAAAGTAAGAAGATTTTGATACAAATTGGCTATATTTCATTGGGGTTTAGTTTTTTGGTTACGAAGAGAAAAAGAGTTAAACAATGAACCAATGGTTCGTATTTCACGCTTTTACATATAAAAATGGCAAAGGCATTACACGTATCGAATATATCAATCGAATACACTCAATATATTGTATCATATAGGCTGTATTGCACGTTATAGTCGATATGTTACACGTATCGAGATACATAGTGTAGAAGTTAGCGTATCTTAAAATAAACCTATGTATCGTACCGACACTGTGGATACAAGATACGTATCGACCGTATCAGCAGATATTTATTAAACACCAAGTTTTCCATCACCTTATCATCCCACATGAATAATACGCCTCTAGCTATTCCAATTTATTAAAATGATTTCCTCGTATGTATGAGATTAATTTTCCATTAATAGTAGTAAATGTGGTTTCTTTTAAAACATATGATAATATCCAACTAAGTATTCAACATCGCTTTCACAATGAATCTATGCTCCACAAAGCCAATACCTTGCACATTCCATGATAGACATTCAAGGCTCAACTTAAACAGGCACCAGCCCACTACCTTTCCATCATCAAGGTTCAAAATGTCATTATCGCAAGACATGTTGCCAGGTTCCTCTAGTGAGAAGACACAGAATGGCATGGACGAAAAAGAAGAAGAAGAAAAACCAAAAAAAAAAAAAAGAAAAATTTGTTGTCAAACTTTAGAGGGATGTGAATGAGGCCTAAATACAATTAAAAATATATAAAAATGACACAATGTGTACATGATCAATGACATATATTTAGGTATACTACCGGCATGTGAAACAAAGAGATATCATTCATAATGAATGAATTAGAGCTAAAATAAGACAAATAGGTACATGAAACAAATAAAAAATTGAAATGGCATAAAACAAGCAAATAAAAATGACTAATGAGGAGACATCAGCCCCCATATACATCCATAAAGAATGGCGCCCCAGCTCAATGTCATCCCCATCACCCCCACCTTTATTTTCCCCAAATTTTGTTCGACATGTCATCAACATTTTTCCCTTTGTGTCACGACATTCTAGCGATTTCTCCACCCTATCGTGTTGCCCAGTACCCATATAGCAACATGTAGCGACATTTAGAACATTGTCCATCACCCACTATGAAACACCTCCCAAAGTTATCCATTGTAATTAATAAAACATCTAAATTTTTAAACTTTTATGGGTGTTTTATTCCACAACACCCCCCCCCCCCCCACCCAAAAAAAAATAATAATAATAATAATAATAAAAAAACGCACCACCCTTTGTTTATAGGTAAAAGTATAATATATTACATTAATAATCAAGTAAAAGTGTGACTATGCAACAAATTAGCTCACCTGATATAAAACCAACTAGGCTAACTTGTGGCAAGATTGTAAGTATCGGCCAATACATACCGGAATTTAAGGTTGCCGATATGATACCGGCCACCAATTCTATTAAATTTAAGGGATGGTTTGGTATCGAAAGATATGATGACATCATCGGTCTGAATTGATACGTTAAATTTTGTGATGTCGAAAAAGGAAGACTTGCACTTTCTCAACATGGAAAAGGGAAGAGCTTGTCTCTCCTTCTCGAAGCCCTTGGATGAAAAAACAAGAGACTTCACTGAACTCCATAATCCTTCCCTTAACTGATTCTGAAACATCCACTTTAGAGATAGCACTTCTATCATTGTGACCCTCCACTTCCACGTACTTAGCCCACCCGATGAATTGTTAATGATTTGAGCATATAATACTATTTTAGATTTTCAACTAATATTCCAATTTTTTTAATTTAGAGGAAAATGCTTATGAATATAATGATCATGTAGTTTCAATCCCAATGTTATTCAAATCTCAACCCATGCAATTTTATGATTCAATTCAGTTTTGAAATACTGATTTGAATTATTAAAGAGTTCTATTTCAATTGTCATTGCGGAAATCAATCAGAGTCAATAAACTTCAAATTGCTTGTTATGGCTATGATATTGATACAAACATGAGCCTTTCAAGATAAAAGGATACATTCAATGCTTTGCTGTGAATTATTGAGTTTAGACAGCTTCTCCACTAATATCTGCGTGCTAAACACATTCTCCATCCTTCTTTTTTAACGAGTCTTCACATCAAGAGACACCTGCAGCAATACATGCAACTGAAAAAAAGATAACATTTTTAAGCTACATCACAATAGGTTTGATATTCAATAACAAATAATAAAGTCATGGAAACCAGTGAATTCATCCTTTATAGTTTATACTGTATCATGGAGATCATCATCTCCTAGTTGAGTGGCACGTTTGGCACAAAAGGAATACTTTGATCCTAAGAATAAAAAATATTCTTAAGAAAGCCACGTACACATTAAAAAAATTAACGATAAACTAGCCAGTAATAAAGATTTGATAGACAACATTGTATCTATAAAATCCAATATACCACTTAAAAAAGGAAACCAAAGTGCTCCCTATTTTGATTTGGGATTACAGGATAACAATTTTAATACATCCCCAAAGATGCATGCAAAACCGAGATGCCAGAATCCGAAAACGTTACATATGTCAACAGGATCTGCCCATGACACATGAGAAATTAGGTTGAAAAGATTCCAAATGATCTAGCAAAGCAAGACAGAGTGACTGGTTCACCACCTCCATACATCATAAAAACATGAGGATCTATGCTCACGGACTTTCTACTTCCTAAAGGATATCACATGTTTTGATCCTTAGATGGGTAGCTACAAAGAGTTTTAAAATTTAGAACGGCCACACCGAACCAAATATTTTTAAGGGAAAAGATCACCTCCAAAACCAACAATGAGAATCATAAAAATTTAAAAAATAATAAACTCCAACAAAAGTTAGATCTGGACTCTAGAGAACAATAGATGAAGAACTATCTCAAGAGAAAAAATCAAGGCATTGATTTCTGACAGAGAGACAAACAGGATTTGCCCATGACACATTAGCAACCATGTTGAAGAGATGCTTCTAGCAAAGCCACACCAAGTAACAAAGATGATCGACTGGTTCATCAACTTCATACACATTATACAAAGATGAGGATGGATGGCCATGAACTTTCTTCTTCTCTAAACAATATCACATGTTATTTATCACTTAAAAAAAAAAAACGAAAAAAAGAACGCACATGCTTTAATCCTTAGATGGGTAGTTAAAAAGCCTCTAAGGCTTCTTTTAATTTTTTTGCTCACAATCACATGGAAAAATCTGGTGTTCCTGTCACCTTTGAGAGTAGCCACACTAAACCAAATATTTTTAAGGGAAAAGATCACTTAGGAGATCAACAACGAAAACCATAAAAAAGAAAAAAACTGAAAACTCCAATAGAAGTTAGGTCTAGACTCTAGAGCCAACTATCCAAGAGAAAAAAATCAATGCATCGGTTTTTGACAGAGAAAATGGCAGAATGGGGGAATTGAGATCCCAAGCTGGTCAGAAGGATCTGATCAAGCAACGGATATGTAGTGTCATGTGAGGTCCGAGATATTGAAAAATACAAGGAAAAGCTAATAGAGAAGGGATTATCTCCACCACAAAGATCATACCAAAATTTGATCTTGGAGCCACCTCCAACATCTATTCTAGTGAGGGTTATGAAAGAAGTATCTTTTTCTTTATTCTTTTTTTTGTTTTTGATAATTAACTTGATTGCATTAGAATAACATGAAGAAGTAAAGTGCAATTGCTGTCCGAGACGGATAGCCAAAAAACAAAGCAAATATTAGAAAGCCTACAAGCTAAATAGCAACAAATTAAAACAACAAAGAAAAGCATATCATTCTCCTTGTAGCATGTCCTCCGAAGGGACCCCAGCAAACAAGTCCTCGCTCATTGCCCCACCTTTCACTAGAATATCTGCCACTGTATTCCCTAACCGCCAAGTATGACTAAAAGAAATAGACATACATTCAACCAAATGTCCACCTGCCTCAACAAATGCCAAAATCTCCACGGCCAATGATGAGAGTGCAACATCCAAGAGATCACCACAGCTGAATCCCCTCCAACCTCTAATAAACTAAAACCCAATTTATTTGCTTCCTCAGACCAACTAATAATGCCATCAGTTCTGCACGTACCGAATCCTCCACTCCTATACGCCCTGAAAACGCATGCACAATCTGACCCTTATCATCTTTAAAAACTCCCCCAACCCCTGATATGCCCGGATTACCAAGGGAATATCCGTCAAAATTAAACTATACGATCCCAATCGGCAGAAGTCTCCATCCAACATACCAACACATCTTATGCAGAGCTGACTGAGCAATCATGACCCAATCATGGAGAATAGAATCAAAAGAAATCTACCTGAACTCAGGTCTAAACCCAACCCATGAAGCGACCAACACCATAATGGACTCAATGATGCCATGGATACTACTCCGCTTATCCTTAAAAATTCTTTTGTTCCTTTCCCCCGAAATTGCCCACAAATGGCAAAAAACGTCGACTGAACCATCATTTTCCCTCTTAATCCCAACCCATAACCCCTCCATTGATCCAAAGGAACACAACTTTATTAGGCATCACCCAATCCACACCAAAACACTATAAAAAGAATCCCAAACCTCCCTAGCAAAGCCACAATGAAGAAAAAAATGATCAACTGATTCCCCTTGAATTCTACAAAGCAGACAAATGTGTGGTGAGATAGCCAAACCTGTCCTCCTACCAAACATGTCCTTTTTTTGCAATAGATCATGTGTCAATTTTAAAGAGAATGGCGGTCCAAACAAAAGCTCCAATTTTAAGAGGGGCACAAACCTTCCAAAAGATGGAGGTTAGAGAACAACGGAATCGATCACCTCCATAACACAGGACATCAAGAAAAGACTTAGATGTATATCTCCGACGAGGATGAAGAGCCCAAACTTGACTATCAGGCTCATCGGGATCAATAAATACATGCTCCAGGGAGAGTAAGAATGCACCTAGTTCCTTAACTTCAACTGGTCTAAGATCCCGTCTGAAATCCAGGTTCCAGGACAAACCCTCAACAGAGAAAGCGAGACTATCGACTATCCTAGCATTCTTGTTCCTAGCTACAGGGAACAACCTAGGAAAACAAAAACTCAACGTGGAATCCCCCCACCAAAGGTCTAGCCAAACAATCATCTGGACTCCATTACCCGCCCTAAACCGCAAGTGAGGATAAAAAAGACCAGTCACTACAGATACCACCTCCCAAGGGCACGAGTTATACATCCTAGCATTACAATTCACATCCTATCCATTCACATCAATGCCATACTTGCTAATATTTTTTTTTGATCGGTATCAATGCCATACTGCCATACTTGCTAATAATTACCTAATACCAAAGAGCATCCTTGCCCATGCAGAATCTAAACAATCACATACCCAACAATGCAGAATTCTGAGCCAAAATGGTACCCAAATTCAAGCCCCCGTCCAACTTCCTTCTACACACAAGCTCCCACCTTACCAAAATAATCATTCCTTTTGTTCCACCTCCTTGCCACAAAAATTCCTTTTGAATTTTTCAATCATTCTGGCTACTTTGACTGGGACATTAAAAGAGAGATAATAAATGGGGATATTAGCTAAGGAAGATTGGATCGAAGTGATTCTCCCTCCCAATGATGAATAATTCATTTTCCAAGATGCCAACCTTCTCTCCATCTTTTCAATAACAGGGAACCAAAAATGTAAGGATCTAGCACTTTGACCCAACAGAAGGCCTAGGTATCCAATAGGAATAGCGAACCACCCCACAACCTAAAAAATCTGCAAACCGGTACTCTCTCAGGCTCTACATGAATCCCAAAAATACTATTTTTTCCAAATTTTCATACCCGAAAAAATCTCAGAACATCTCAATATTGCCTTAAAACAATAGGCCACAGCCTCAAAAAACAAAACCATATCATCCGCATACTGGAGGTGAGATATCAGTATGCTATTTCTCCCAACTCCAAAACCTAAAATCAGACCCAATTCCTCTACTCTAGATAGGAAACAACTTAGGACATCTCCCACCAAGGTAAAAACTAAAGAAGAGAAGGGATCCCCTTGCCGAAGACCTCTAGAGGATCACAAATGACCCCGAACACACCAATTAAAAACAAAAGAAAAGGACACCTTCCTAATGCATCCCCAAATCCACTTCCTCCATCTGAGGCCAAAACCTTTCCAAGCAAGGATGGAGTCTAGAAAATCCCATCCAACCCTATCATACGCCTTTTCCCAATCCAACTTCCAAACATTCCCCTAAGCCCCATTGCAAATCCGATACTCCACCACCTCATTTGCAATTAAAGCACTGTCCAAAATTTGCCTCCCTATAATAAAAGCACTCTAATTCTTAGAAACCACATCTCCAATTACTTCCTTCAATCTCATAGAAAGCACCTTCGAAATTATTTTGTAAAAACTTGTAGTCAAACTAATGGGCCTAAAATCTTTAATTTCATTTGCCTCAGCCTTTTTAGCAATCAATACTAAAAAGGATTCATTGGTAATCCTATTGATTACCCCATCCCTGTAAAAAACATTAAACGCTTCCAACATTTCTCCTTTGACCCACTCCCACGAATCTTAATAAAAAGCCATCGTGAATCCAGTGGGCCCCCTGATGATTTATCTCACCCCATTCCCATAACCACCTTTCTGATCCCCTCATCAAATGCTCTCTCTAGACACACCTTTTGATCAGTAGATAAAGATAACCCTTGAATATACCTCAGATCGAATGAGAAGTCATGTTTTGATGTGAACAATCTCCCATAGTACTCCGACAAGGCACTAACCATCCCTTCCTCATTCTCTATCAACTTCCCAGCAACCCTAAGATGACAAATTTTATTAATCTTGGCTCTCCAATTTGCCATCTTGTGAAAGAATCTAGTATTGCCATCACCTATTTGAGCCAAATAACCACAAATTTTTGTCTCCAAGTCCAACTTATCTCTTCTTGCCTAAGGATCAAATCAAGCACCCCCTCGAGGTAGTCAAATCAGACCCCGGCCTAAACCGCTATGATACAGTAGTTCCTGAGACATAGCTTTAACAAAGAATGGGGAGCGGGTCGAGAAGGCGTGGAAGGTATGCTACCGCTACGACCCGACAAAGGGAGATACTTAAGTCCAGACCGATGCCGCCTCAAGAGTTGCCTTCTAAGTCTTCTCAACTACTCTTGCTCTCTATCTTTCAAGTATGCCGAAGAATCTTTGCGAAGATCTCCTATGTCTAAAGATAAGCGTAGAGTGCAACGAGAAATGACCTGAGTCTTCTCACTTCAACACCTGTCTCCCTTTTGGCCTAAGCCCTCCTAGGCTTTATATAGGCCAAGGGAATCTCTAGGATGGCGAAAAGTGTCGCCATCCTTCTCATTTGTAACTGCAACACATTAATTCACCTCATTAACATTATAACAACCACATTAATGCATTACGGCTGAATTAATGTCTGCCGTAATGGTCAATTAAATACTCTTTCATTAATGGTAACTTATTTATTGCAATTCAAGAGGAAACATTTCGTTGTCACTCGACTTCTTCAAATCACAGGTCGGCATACCGAGGTTCGGCTCGGCCGCCGATGGTACCTGTTCCCGTGTTCAGCAAGGTGGATGCTGGAAACTCCCCCCCCCCCCTGACGGGCTCTCGCCCAGGACGGAAATCTCTCCGACGAACTCCTGCAAATCACATAACACATAATTAATCAATTACTTAACCAATTATTCATAAGTTTGGTCGTACCGTGCCGGGAATGATTCTCAGTTTGGTCATCTCATTCTACGTCGGGGATTCATTCACACAAATATTTGGCATTTCCAGACCTCTAGGATGTCAAAAACAGACCCCATTAGGGACAGGTTGTGCCAAGTTTGCACCCTGCCAGCGTCTGGAAGGCCCTGCCAGGCCTAGGCACCAAGGCCATTTGATCGAGGTGCCCTCCATGCCGGGATCAGCCGGGACCCCAGTATCACCATGCCCTCTGCCGGGGTGCTTGGGCAACTCGGCAACAAAAATGTGCCGAAGTGCCCGCCAAACCCAACTTCGGCTCAGCGGAGCGTTTCTATCTCTTGTCTCGTTTCTTTATTTACAAGACTTGGTGAAAGAGCCCATTCCAGTTCTTTTCAAGGTGTTTGACGACAAGTTCAGGACACCAAATAGGCTTGTCCACGTCTCGATTGGTTTGTCGAGCAAAACCCCGTCTGACCAAATTTGTGAAAGGTCTTTAATACCTCAAATCTCATTTTTTTACAGTTCAGAGGCAATGATGTGGTAGTGATGTGACATGGACCCGCCACGTCATCCTTAATTGATGAAATGGCTGATGGCACCCTCACCAAAATTGGCCATCAACATTAAGCCCTCTTTTTCCGATGGCATTTGCCAATGCCGAGAGGTAAAATCGAGGTCATTTTTGTAAAAGACAACCCCCACAAGTAAAAAAGTCAAGGAACAAGTCAAAGATCTTAAGGAGATCTTTAACATATCTTTTTTGCCTATTCTCTTAATTTTCACTTATTCTCTTTGCTTTTTCCTTTTTCCTTCTCTTGTTTTTTTCTTCTCTTTTTTTTAGCAACATAACATAGGAAAATCAATGGAGTGGGGCCCAAGGGCTGGGACGTCCCCCCCCCCCCCCCCCCGTTATTTTGCCCACTCCTTTCCTTTTCTTTTTCCCTCCTTTTTCTTTTGGTAACAAGCCTTCTCTCATTTTTTTTTCTTTCCCTGTTATTTCTTTCCTTCTTTTCTCATTTAGCAACCATTCTTAGGAAATTGGGAAGCATTCTCCTAAGAAAATTATAAATACTCTCCCCATTCTTTTTTACTCACTTTTTACCATCTTATTCTCTTCTCATTCTCTTTTTCATCTCATACTTTCTCATACTCTCTTGCATATTTCCTGCATATTTCTCATTCCTTGGAGCTTTTGAACCTCGACAAATACTTCAAGGTAAGTACCTTGGCATATTCTCCTCACTTCAGCTAAAGTACCCCGTCTCTTTCTTTACCACTTCTCTATCAAAATGGGTGAGATGGATGAAGCTTCTAGCCCCTTCACACTACCTTCTTCTATTACCGAGCATCGGCTTGTATGTGATAAGCTCTAGCATGCGGTAGAACTCTTTGCTTCTTCAAGCAATTGTTCGCCTACTGACGAACCAAACTGCTTATTTCCTGATCATGTCGACACTGGTGCTTCTCACAAGGACATCTCTCGTTTTCGACTAGAAAAAGGTATGTCTCCACCCATTCCTATTGCTTTCTTTTCAAGGATACAACCTCCGCAACTTTGGGCCAAATAGGTAGATGACATTATCGAATGCCGAAGACCGAGAGATTCTTCGGACTGCGAGGATTTTAGAGAGCATTCAGTTGAGTGTCGCTTTGCATTGTTCCCGTGATGTTGACGGATTGGAGCATCTCATATACCGTTAAGAGTCCGACCGATCACACTTTTATTACGGCTTTTAGTGAGATTGCACCTTCTTTAGAGGATGTACGTGAGATGCTCATCCTCTCTATCGTCGACACTAGTCTTGTTCTCGTCCTTAGCAGTGCATCCAAGGCACGCGCTAATATTCTCGCCAAGCATGTACCAATGTCGCTTCGTAACCCGATTTATGAAGTGAGAGTCGTTGCCATACATTCGCCAATTGGCAACGCTATTTCTAGCAGGAGATTGGCCCTGCCGAAGAGGGTCAGGAGCCACCTGTTATGTGGGGCCCAGGACGAGATAGTCCTGTATACTTGGATGCCTTCGTCTCATATTGGTTATCTTCTTTTGTGCTAGAGGCCAAGACTGGCGGCAAAGTTCATGAGCGGGTCTTGAATACAATAGTATTATTGGCAAAAGGTCAGCGGCCGAGTCTGGCACCGCTTTTCTTAGGGACACTGTATCAGCACCTTGATCATTTCTATAATGCCATAGGAGCACCTTGGGTGAAGTGGCAAAAATTTTCACACTCCATTTTCTTGTACGTTTGGTTATGGACTCGCTACTGCCGTAATGCGCCAAAGTGCCCTCTGCCTTCAACAGAGACGTGACGTGACCATAGAGAATGGTATTCGCCGAGTCGTTATTCGGAGGCGAGAGCTTCCTTGGGCTTGGAGGTGGACAAGAGCAGCACCCCGTCCAGATTTCAGTTTGCTCACAGTATTTAACACCATCTCGGAGTTTTCTTTTTGTCCTTACTGCTTGCCAAGTCCGGTAGGCATTACCGAGTTCTTGTGCAGACACTGGGTTGAGGGTGATGTGGCCATTTCCCACTACTGCGTGGACCCAACTTACCATAGATGATCAAGTGTACTTGTCCATTGTTAGCCCGACAGTTTTACCTTCAGTAGATTGTCATGATGGGAGCATGGTTTTAAATTTCGGGCACGAAATTAGGGGGGAATTCATTCCCCCATTTCCACCATCTCGACGAAATATCCGCAAAATGTGGCGAAATTTCGTCAAGATGGTGGATTCTTTTTTTTTTCTCTCGTGGAATGTAAATGAATTCCCCCTTCCCAAAAATTTGAAAATAAAAGGGTTGCAAACCCCTCATTTCTTCTGAGTCTTCCATTCTTTTATCATTTAAACACTTTTGAAGAATCTTCTTCAAGAAGCTTCAGGTGGCTTATTGGAGGTCCGTTCTTGAGCCGACTTGAGGTAATTCTATTTTTTTCATGTTTTGCATATAAAAAGTTAATCAAATGACTTCAAATCATTCTATGATATGTAACAACACCCGATCTATCAATGGGTGTTGTTACTTTGATTTTAATTTTCATACTATAATATATAATTATATTTATATATACATTCATGATTTGTTTAGTGCTTTGTTGTTCGATTGAGCATCAATCTATGATTCTATGATGAATGATGATCACTTCACTTGAAATCTTGAACTTTATTACATAAGGTCATATTTTGACATCTTTTTGTGTCTATAAATGATGAGCCATTTACATGTGAACTTTATTTTTCTATGATGCATGTGTTTTTGCATCTTTTAGGTTTTTTAGGTGTATTTTAACCTCATTTAAACCCTAAAAAAAATTGGAATCAAAATTCCCTTGAAAAATATACGTTTCCCCATTTTCTCTAACCTCGGCAGCATGCAGACGAAATTTCACCACAGTTCTGGCGAAATCGAAATTTAGAACCTTCGATGGGAGTATGCCCCTTGCCTCCTATAGCCCGCATTGCTTTGCTCAGCAATTTGGACTAGATCGGGCTGTGCCAGGGCAATCTTTGAGATGTCGTCTCTATTCTGTCAGATCTGCTGCTTTGAGTTTTTCTCCAGGGTCTGAGAATACATTTTCCTGTCCTTTGCCATTCTTGTGGAGGGTTTATCACACTCGGCATGCTGGCCTTACCTCGACAACACATGCATGATTAACTTCTTATTTTAATTATGTCCGGGTTTACATACATATTCCGATTTTTCCTATTCAGGCAGATGTTGCCATGCCAAAGGCTTCTCCTCCCAAAAAAGACAGTCGGTCGAAACAGCAACAAAAATGAGCTTCATCACTGGCTGACACTCCTGTGAAGCCTATGAAGCGTGTCAAGACAGCTATATCTAGGCTTTATGGGTCGCGTAGGCCCACATCTTCAATGGTATCCCCCAGACCTGAGCAGCCAGCCCGAGTGGCAGTTGTGGATGTCTTGAGTGGTGACGATGACGACTATGTTCCCACAGTGAGTCGTCACCCTACAGCTTGGCGTTCAGAGAAAGTGAAGGATAAAGGCATTGTCTCAGGTCGTGGCTCCCATGCCAAGGCTATTTCTCGTCCAGCGGCTTCCTCTAGTGCTACTCCCAATACTCGTGTGACTTTGCCAGTGTTGGGTCTGGTTGTAACATTTTCTTTTCATCTCGCACTTGTATTCAAACTTTTGTTCTCTGTGTTCTGACATTTGCCAAATCATAGGCTGTAGATGCCAACAGAGGAGGTAATCATTCTCATCCTAGCAGGCGAGCTCGTATCGTGTCGTCTGACGAGGAGAGCGGCAGGCTTGGTAGAAGTGGAACGGGTAGTAGAGCCGTCCATTTTAGTGATTCGGGCGAGCATGTCTTGGCATAGTCAAATGATGCTTCTGATGTGGACGATGCCGAGGTTGAATGTTGCACAGCTGGAGGTATTGATGTTACTTGCCAGACTGACTTGCCTAGCAAAGATGCCCCAGCTGAAATGGATGTCGATGATACACCCTTACTTGACACCATTGCGCCTAGCGCAGCAAGTGAGGAGGAAGGTTTTTCTGCAGGATTTCCCAGCCTCTCTCTTCCAGAGAGTATGGGGCCATTCTTCTTCTTGGGTAATCTACCAGACGGTTCTTCACTTGCCCGTGGGGTAGCCGATCTTGAGGCTCATTTTTCTTGTGCTGAGAGGTCACCCACCCCTGTACATGAGCCGGATCAGCTCGATCATTGCCGCCATCATAGATGTACTCATACTCCTATCCCGGATGATGTGCCTTGTGACGACCCCACTTATGGGTCTGGCCGATGCCTCAATTGATGCTGGCATAGACTTATTTGCTACCTTTGGCATTGCAGCTAAGCCATCCATTGCAGATAGTGCCGCGGCGAACATGCCTAGAATCTCGGTAGAGGTAAAAAATTTCGTTCTTTTCTCTTTTTAGTCTCTTTTGTTGTTGGCACCCATATTTCTTACCAAGTTATCCTAGTGCAGGATATGAGAGGTAAAGTGACCTCGGTTACTCCTCTACATTGCTCTCCTATCCCTCAGCCCCCTAAAGGAGTTGTCGGTATTCCAAATCTATGGATGATCAATTCCTTGATGAATTCGATCACATCCACTTGGTCTACTTTCCTCATCGGACTCATTTCTACCCACTTTGTAAGGTAACCGATTGCAACTATGACGAATCCATGCATGCTAGAAGAAATAGGATTGATTTTAGATAGACAGTTCATGTAGATGCAGCCGTAGAGTTGACACTTTCTCACGGATACCCGGTTCTTTCGTCCGTAGTTGGAGTTATGGACGAGTTGTTTGCACACCAAGGAAAAATTTTTGAGCAAGGACACTTTGTTAGTGCACGTCCATGGCGTGGTACTTTCTCAAGTTTGCAGGGTTATCCAGGAGATGCGTTTTAGTTCCTTCTCTGCCTTGACAGGTCTCATACTTGCTAATTGGCGTCGTTCCACTGCCGAGATGGCAGGCGTCGGCTTTCAGATTCCCTGGCTGATATCATTGATCATCTTGACAGGTATCTTTCTCTCATTCTCATTCTCTTATTGATCTCAATTTGTTGCGAATCCGGCGTGCTCCATGACAGCTTTCACAGGGCTTAAACTTTTGACTAAGCTTCCTCATAGGAGAGGTTCCTTGTCAAATCTCATACATACTTGTGATGAGCTCCACTTTGCCGAGCCATGTTCGTCTTAATCTCACATTTCTTAACATTATGGGGGTGTTTAGCATTGCTTCTCCAGGCCCTAGAAGTAATTCCTAAGCCCAAAAACTCTAAATAAATAAATAAGCGTTTGGTAAACTCAAGTGAAAAGCGATACCACAAGAATCACTTCATCCAAACGTTGATTTTTTTAAGCTAATATTTTCTGCTTTTGAAATCACGTTTGCCAGAATCAGCGCTTGATGGGCCGGGAATGCCCGACTTATCAATTTGTCCGGCAAACTACTTGGGGCTCACGTAGCCCATGCCAGATTAATCGTATTCTGGGCCTGAGCAATGAACCTTTTTGGTGGTTCCTGCAGCTAATATAATAGGGTTGTTAGCACCCATGTGTCAAAAGAAACTGCTCTTACTAGTTCTTCCTAGTCTCCTCTGCTCCGTGGGCAAAGTGTAAAGGAGAGGTTTTCTTGAAATGTCTTATGGTCTTTTATGCCCCTTTAAAACTTTTAAAATACATATTTTACTCATATTATCTTCGCGAATGAAATGTCTCATGGTCTTATATACCCCTTTAAAAGTTTTAAAATACCTATTTTACCCATGCTATCTTCACGAACAAAACTCCTACCGAATATAGATTTCCTACGCTACACAAGCTTCTCACAAATCTAACTTGGAAGAACTTTTTCAATAGGTGTTCACCAAACATCTTTTATTCCTCTGAAGTAGTTCTTATGAAGCACTTCATAAGAATCAATTTTAAAGGAATCGCTTCTCCTTCCAAGAAGCAACGCCAAACACGCCCTATCTCTTCTTTTTTTGGCACATATAAAGATCTCATACTCTTCTCATGTTTTCTCTTTGTATTACAGGCTTTTTGGTGCTTGGGACACCATACATGCATTCAAGTTCGAGCTTGTTGAGGCTCAACGCGCTTGTAATGAAGTTGACAAGGAGCGTGATGCCAATAAGCTCTTGGTTCAGGACTTAGGTCGCCAGTCAAGGTTTCAAGGATCAGACCAATCCGATCCAGATCAGCCGGTCCGTATTGGGATCGGTCAAGACCAATCCAATACCAAGCCACGATACAACTATTGTATCAAGTGGCTTTGGATCGGACCGGTCCAGCCGATACCGATCCGGACCAGTCCAGTGACTGGATCGGCCAATCCAACCAATCTAAACAAGAATAAAGAAAAAAAGAAAAGGTTCGTAAACATCACATACAGTTTGATGGAGATGGGCTGTGATCCCATGAAAACATAAAGAAATAGAGAAGAAAACATAAAGGAAAGTGTTTCTATCTAACATATGGGAAGAGGATCACCATTCCAATCCCTCAGACAATCCAGCAATGGATCAATGATTTTTCCCTCACACATTGCTGAAAACACCTTATCAAACTCCTCCCATCGACTAGACCTTCTCGCCAGTCAACAACTCAATCCCCAACTCTTCCCTCACAAACTTATACAATGGGTAGGACCTGCATTCCTTGATCCTGTTCGAAATTACTAGCCTACCACTCTGGCATTCCCGTCTAGCGCTCTCCATTTTATTTTAAAGGACGATCAAAACTGTTTGGATCGGACCTGGATCAGCCGATACCAGACTAGATCACCGATTCATATCGGGATCAGCCCGGACCGGTCTGATCCGTGATCCCGAGAATAAAAACCTTGTCGTCAGTTGTTTGAGGCGACTACTAAGCTTGAAGTTGACGAAGGCATAAATGTTGACTTTGAGAGCTATGGTCCAAGCTTCTCTGTCTGATCTTCGTACTCATCTGGGATCTCATGACACTTCTGATATGACTTGTTCTTTTTTTTACTTTTTTTTTTTTTGAACAATCTTCACATACTTTTTCTCGTCATCATTTTTTTACAACTCTCATTTGCTTACATCAAAGTAGTTGAGTAAAGCAAAAAACTCTTTATTGAAATGAAAAGACAAAAGATTTTTCTATTACATCACCATTCAAGAATAATAAGGCTTTAGCCACTTTACATTCATCGGGTCATGTAATATCTTACCGTCTTGAGTAGACAAGTAGTATCTGGATTCTTCCCTTTGTTGAACTATGAATGAGCCTTCCCCAGTTTGGTTCGAACTTAGGGGCAGATAGCTTTCGCCTAACAGTAACATGTAGTCCTACATGTAGAACTAACTGACCTTTGTCGAATACCTTTGATCACACAATTTTATCGTAAGTCATTGCTATGTTTTGCATCGTAGCAGCTTGTCTTCTCTCATCTAATGTTTCCAACTCGGCCAATCGCAAATCTCAGTATTCTTCATTCATGCCGTCCACTTCGGCATATGCTACAATACGTGCAGACTCTATTTGGATCTCGGCAAGAAGTACAGCTTCAGCCCCGTAGGCTAAAGAAAAGGGAGTGGCTTCTATTACCGAATGCTTTGCTGTCTGGTATGCCTAAAGGGCAAGTGGGAGTTTTTCATGCCACTTCTTTTGATCGTCGTGTACGGTCTTACTGAGGATCTTGATCAATGTCTTGTTTGTTGCTTCGGCTTGACCGTTTCCTTGTGGGTAATATGGCGTAGAACGCCTATGTTTAACCCGATATGAATCAAGAAGTGTTTTGACATACCTATTCACGAAGGGTGTCCCGTTGTCAGAAATAATGCAGTGTGGCATGCCGATTCAGCAAATGATGTGCTCTTTAATGAACAGTGCTACGGCGGCGGCGGTCTTTCTTCAATGGGACAGCTTCCACCCACTTTGTAAAATACTCGATTGTAGTAATAATCCAGATATGTCCACCGGCTTCCGAATTAATGCGCCCGATCAAGCCTAGCCCCCAAGTGTGAAATGACCAAGGAGTGACGATGCTTTTGAGGCTTTGAGCATTGTGTATATCAAATTCTCGTGCACATGGCATTGATGACACTTTTTAATAGAGGAAGAATCGACTCCCATCATCGGCCAGTAGTAGCCAAGCGACAACAAATGTTGGTTAAGCCTTTTCTTACCTTGGTGACGTACACACTCACCGAGATGTGTCTGTTGTAGTAACTCCTTTGTTTCAATGAATGGCACACATCGAAGAGGCCTTCCATCACTATCAAAGTGTGTTTAGAATCTCGTCGCTTTTCTTTTAAGTCTCATCGATTCTGACTTACCCGTTGGAAGAGTGCCGTACTTGAGATATTCAATGTAGGACTCATCCCATTTGGTGTCACTATCAGGATGTGTTTGGAACCTTGAATTTTGAGAGAAAAGAAATGAAAATGCTTGAGAAAGCACTTTATATTGTTTGGTTGAAGAAGGAAAAAGTTGGGGATAAAGATTTAAAAACAAAATAATTTAAAAAAATTTCTTTTGGAATCAAAACCTTTCTCCCCAAAAAAGTAGATATTTTGAAAGAAAAGAAAAGAAAAGAAAGGTGGAGATCACTCTCCAACACTTCAACCTAACTTGCAACATATCTTTTCTTTCCTTAGCGGCTAATCAACCTTGCCGGAATTTATGAGAACTCACCGGAAAGTCATTGAAAGTCACCAGAATTTGATTTTCTTTTCTTTATATGTCTCAGCTTAACCAAACACTTGAAAAGAAATACTTATTATTTATTTTCTTTTCTTTTCCATTTCGTTTTACTTTTCTTTTCTTTTCTTTAAAATCTAAGGTTCCAAACACAGCTTCAAAGAAATAGCATTCTTCGGGATCTGGGTGTGCATCACAATAAGTACAATATGCTTTGTACTCGGTTGTGTCTCAACTCATGTCAGGCCAAAAGTAGCCCATATGTTGCATTAGTCGGTACAGAGATATTTCTGCGATAGTACCACTTGACTTACCAGGAATTTCCTGCATCCTCTTATTGGCTTCGGCTGGTCCAAAACACCGCAAGAGAACGCCATCGGATCCTCGATAATACAACTCATTGTTATAGTCATAATAATGCCTAAGTTTGCTTAGCTTAGGTGTCTCTTCTAACCCATCTATCAATGCTTGGCGAATCGGTTCACGCCAATCTACTTCATCTGTCTCACTTTAAGGCTCATCAACTCGACCCAATTCCGAACCACTTGAACATCAGTAGACTCTCCAGGCACGGCGAGTTAAAGTGACAAATTCATCGACATGCTGATTACCTGTCCTTCCTGTGTGATTGAAAGTGATCTCATCAAAGCTATCGGCTAACCTTCGTGTTTGATATAGCGCGAGGTCGGCCTCTTTCAGTGCAAAGTCCCCTTTAATTTGACTGATGACAAAGTTGGAATCACCTCTCACACGAAGTCTTTTAAAACCCATCTTCTTGGCAATGCTAAGTCTGATGAGTAGTGCTTCCTATTAGGACTTGTTGTTTGAACATTGAAAGTCCAACGTGAAAGATAAGGAAGTGGTGATTCCATCCGACGCAATAAAGACAATGCCGACACCACCTCCTTTTGTGACGAAGGATCCGACAAAGTACATCTCCCATTCATCCGATGCTACTAAATTCACATCTGAACAATCTTCTTTATCAAAATCTCTTTCAATTCCTTACCCATCATTTCCGGCAAAGGTAGCCAACAAGTCGGCTACAGCCCGACTCACGGGTTGATGCAGGTAATCTCAAACTCTGATAGCTGTAATAGCCATTTTGTTGCCCTGCCGGACAGGCTTGGCCACAAAAGTAAGAATCTCACCGAGTCCAATCTTGTGATGAGTTGTACCAAGTGTGCCAGCAAATAATGCATCAATTTCTTATACTCATATATAAAAGCTAGGCATTGTCTCTCAACTCGTGGGTACCGTAGCTCGGCTCCATGTAGAACACGGCTCACATAACAGATCGGCCTTTCAATTTCATCATCGTCATCTTGAGCAAGAAAGGCGCCGACTGCCAAATCTGTAGATGCAATTTACAAATGCCTAGAATCGGCACCATCTTGTATGCGGCGAAACCAAGAGTTGTTGTATCAGTCGGAATGCTTTCTCACATTGGTCCGTCCATACATATGACACATCTTTCTTTAATAAAGTTGTCAAAGATACAATATGTTGTGCAAGTCCCAACAAAAAGCATCTGATGTACGATACCTTGCTGAAGAACTGTTTTAACTCTGACATTGGATGGTACTACAAGATTTGGTACCTCTTCCGCCTTTGTTGGATCTAGGTCTATTCCATGCCAATGTACAACAAAGCCAAGAAATTTGTCAGAGGATACGCCGATGGCACACTTCAGAGGATTCATTTTCAACTTGAACTGTCGGCATCGCTCAAACACTTTTATTTAAGTCCAACATATGGTTCACCCTTTTCTCGGTTTTGAAGACCAAGTCATCCACATAATATTCAACTTCTCGATGCATCATATCATGGAATAAGGTCGTCATTGCTCTCTGGTAAGTAGCCCCGGCGTTCTTCAACCCAAATGGCATGACAGTGTAGTAAAAGTTGCCTAGTGGAGTATGGAACGCCGTCTTCCCGTCATCCCCCGGTGCCATCTTTATCTGACTATAGCCACTGAAGCCGTGCATAAAAGAAAACATAGTGTCCGACGGTGGAGTCTATCAGCAAATCTATGTTCGATAAAGGAAACGCATCTTTGGGACAAACCTTGTTCAGATCTCTGAAGTCGACACAGCACCTATTTGGCCATTCTTTTTCTTGACTGGTACTATGTTGGCAAGACAAGCCGGATGCTGTATCAGCTTGATGAATCCGGCATCAAGCAGATTCTTAATTTCTCCTTTTATATTCAGCTCGACATCAGGATGAAAAGTCCTTGGTGGTTGCTTGACTAGCTTAGCCGAAAAGATACATTCAACTTGTGGGTGATTAATGTCGATTCAAGTCCTGGCATTTCAGAATATTCCCAGGCAAATACATCTCGATACTCATGTAATAACTCTTACCAGTTTTGCTTTCTCATCAGTGCCGAGGCTAGAACTTATTAAGATCTGCCTTGGATGATCGTCGGTCCCTAGATTCACTTTTTCTAGGATTTCATTGGCTAACTGGCTTGTGTCTTGCATGCACGGCAATGGTTCTTTGATTTCTTCTTCTTCAACAACATAACAGTTACTTACTTCCTAAGGTGGGGCTGGCCACTCAGCCTCAGTGTCGACATGAGATCCCATACACCATCAAAAACAGTAGACAAAGCGTCCGTCGAGTAACTGAACACGGGCAAATCTCTTCTTGGAGGGTGGTGACACGTCGTTGTCCTCCATTTTCCAATATCAAACATCCTTTTGCTTCCTTCGTGAACATTGAGATTCGGCAACAGGTTCATACCCCTTCTGCATGCCTTTCCATCTAGGCAAGGGAATGGCTCGAATGGGAGCTCGCGTAATAGTTTCTTGCTCATCAGGAAGAAAATACTCGGCATCGACAAAATGGCTCTCGTCTGCACCGAATGGATTAAGTGTTGCCAGGATGTCTCCTTCTTTTTTCCATTCACCCTTAACACATTGGTGATATGTGGATGGTACAAGGCGGAACTTGTGTATCCAAGGTCAACCTAGGAGCACATGATAAGTTGTACGGATACCAATAACATGAAGCCGAGAATGTGCTTTGAACCTAGATCAATAAAAGCTAACGGCCGGTTATGCTCCCGACAGGTCTTGTCATATCTTCTGGGCCAAAAGTGACAAATGGCCATGACTTTCTCTCTGCAACACTGAGACAAACATGCTTATCTTCTGCTGCCAGGGCTCTCAAAGCCTCGGTAGCCTTGTTCCAAGCTCCTTTAGAGAATCCCATCTTGTCAAAGAAATTACAGAAGTTGTGTTCTGGAGATGGTTGATTGAATATTCCAGCAAAGCATGGTCTGCCAAAGATAAGTGACAACCTCGTTGCCACTCTTCATGCTCTAATTCTCGTATGTGGGACACGAACTATGTTATCAAATCGCCTAGGCAAGGCTAGGTGATAAACTTGCCTATCGTTAGGCGCTAGCCTACGCAATTAGGCACTCGCCTAGGCGACAATTTGTTTTGAGAAAAAGGAGCCGGTATCAAATAAATGACATAAAACATTCATAAAAACAAATATGCCAATAATATGAAACAACAATTAACATAACATGATTTCTATCAATAGCCTAATGTGATGAGCAATCATATAATAAATTTACTAAGGTTTGAATGAAGCAAAATCTAATCAAAATAGAAGGTTAAAGACTCATAAAAAGTTAAAATCAATAAAGCTTGGATGCTTTATTAGGGCTAGAGTAGACTCTGGAGACTTGGATGCATAAAAGTTAAAACCAATAAAGCTTTAAGTTAACCTGCATAAAAGATACAACATATTAACATAAGTAAATTTCATTGAAACTGAATGGGATGGAGGAACTAGGTTCTTGTTGCAGACCCATGCCACTGATGCAAAGTTGAACCAACCTTTCTTCAATGATAAGTTCATGGCAATCGCGTGCTACAACATGAAAAATGCTTGACATACTCGACGAGTCCTTCACTAGACTTCTGGTGCTCCTTGTTCAAATGAACAAGGGTGATCCTTTCTTCAACAAGGAAGAACTTCCGAGAAAATATATGTACCATCTCCTCCCATGTGTGTACAGACTACAGAGTTCGGAGTGAGGTTGCAGTACCAAGTGTATGCCTTCTCAGACAAGGACTTTGAGAACTCTCGGATTCGTAGCTCCTTCTCTACAGCAAACACCAAGGGAGTCCATAAAGCAGTTGAAGTGCTCTTTGGCATTTCCTGTCTTGCCATTGTACTTGATGAACTTCGGTGGAACATAGAATGTCAACCAAGTAAGGACGAAAATCACAATCTTCATCGTTGCCTGGCAATAATACTTTCTCACGCCTTATGCGGGCATTAACATCAGCAAAAGTGATGTATTCGTCCGCTTTATGTGATTTTGAGTTGATGACACGATCAACTTCCTTGTGTGGCTGCTCTACCACATCATCAACAACCACGAGTTGTGGAGGAGCTTGGTGAGCGACAGCAATACTCGCCAAAGCTTCGGCAATATGGTTGTTCAACTCATGAAAGGCTGTCATAAGTTGAGTTAAATCGAACACGGGATTCACTTGTCCAACCATCTATTCGGTCGGTGCAGGATATCGTGATTTAGCCACCTCTTCATTTTTGGCCGTCGGAATGCTCAACGGCTGGGGCTCTCCTAGGGCATTAGAGCCAGAATGAGCACAATGTTGCCCCATCAATTTTTGAAAGAAATAAACTTGTTGGGATGAAGGATGAAGCATACAGTATCGAATCTCGGTAAGATCCAGGATAAAAATATCAAGTATCAAATCTCACGAAATTCGGCTAAAAATAATTTAATTTCCAAGTGGACTCATCATTTAATGTAGGTGGGCTTTTGGTGAACATTATCCACGTAGGCCGAAGATGCTCGCATGCTCTCCCACTTGTCCCAGGGTCGAGATAGTCAAATCTGACCCGGGCCTAAACTGTTATGATACAGCCGTTCCCAAGACGTTGCTTTAACCGAGAATGAGAAGTGGCTCGAGAAGGCGTGAAAGCTAGGATGCGGCTACGACCCCCACAAAATGAGATACTCAAGTCCAAACTGATGCCACCCAAAAGTTGCCTACTAAGTCTTCTTAATTACTCTCTCTCTCTCAAGTATGCCGGATAATCTCTGAAAAGATCTCCTAAGTCTAAAGTTAGGCATAAAGTACAACGAGAAATGACCACTCTTCTCACTCTAACACTTGTCTCACTTTTGGCCTAAGCCCTCCTAGGCTTTATATAGGCCAAAGGAATCACTAGAATTGTAACAAGTGTCACCATCCTTCTCATTAGTTACTACAACACATTAATTCACCTCATTAACATAGTAACAACCACATTAATACATAATGGTTGAATTAATGTTTGCCGTAACGGTCAATTAAATACTCTCATTAATAGTAACTTATTTATTAAAACTAAAGAGGCCACATCTCGTCAGTCTACTTCATCAAACTATAGGTTGACATGTCGAGGATCGGCTCGACCACTGACGGTACCCATGATAATGCCTGTGTCTGCCACACCTTAAGGATGCCGGATAACCCCCCTGACGGGCTCTCGCATAAGACGGAGATCTCTCCGGCGAACTCCTACAAATCACATACACATAATTTGTCAGTTACTGACCAATTATTCATAAGTTTGGTCGTGTCGTGCCGCACACGATTCTCAGTTTTGCCATCTCATTCTATGTCAGGGATTCATTCATGCAAATATTGGGCATTTCCGAACCTCTGGGGTGTCAAAAAGGGGCCCCGGTATAGACAGGTTGTGCCAAACTTGCACCCTACTCGGACCCTTTTGTCGTGGTCTGGAAGGCCCCGCTAAACCCGATTTTTCCTAGCTATCATTTGCTTGATCTGCTGCCTTTGTTGATGGATATGCCCATCTGGTTTTCCTTTTATTTACTCTTCTGGACTGCTTGTAGTCCTGGCTTTTGTTGGCCATAAGCTATGGCTTGTATTTGTACTCTTATTCTACTATCAATCTTTAAAACAAACTAGAACTTACCCTTCCTATAAAAAATAAAAAAAAAACCCGACTTCAGCTCAAAGGAGTGTTTCCGCCGGTTTTCTTTTTTTTCCCACTTTTACATTTACACAACTTGGTGAAAGAGCCCGTTCCGATTCTTTTCACGGCATTTGCCAACAAATTCAAGACACCAAATAGGCTTATCCAAATCTCGATTGGTTTGCTAAGAATACCGACAAAATCGGTCCGACCACATTTATAAAAGATTTTTAATATCTCAAATCTCATTTCTTTTACGGTTCAGAAAGTGATGACATGGCAGTGACGTGATATTGACCCGCCACATCATCCTTAATTGATGGCACAGCACCCTTGCCAAAAATGGCTATCAACAGCTAGTAAAGGAGTTGTAGTCGAATTACAATTTTTCCTATTTTTAGGTCTTACTATTTTGAGTAATTTAGGGTATGGGTGTGTAAATACTGCACCGTAACAGCTTTATGAAGTTCGGAATAGAAGACAAACTAAGTCTTTTGAGTGGGTAGACAACATCAATCTTCCTTTCGAAGGCATCCAATGCATAATAAGTCCTATCAAAATGAACGAAATACCACTCAAAAGTTTGCATTTCAACAGTTGACAAGAAATCCTGTTCTACAGAAAGCCAGAGCGGCTCGACAAGACTCGAGCTAACAACCTTTACTCATCTAAAAATGTAAATCACTTAAGACACACACACACAGACAGATATACACACACACACACACACATATATATAGTCCAAATAAACATCTATTTAGAGCCAAAAACAAGAACCTCCAACGTCCATAACAATACAGCACGACAGCAACAGAATTTATAGAGAAGAGACAAATACAAGAGTTCTAACCCGACCTCCAGCGGAAACACCATATGAATTTGCTATCTTTGAATCTGGGTTTTACGAATAAATGACATCCTTCACCAACCTCGGTAGAAAAATCATGAAAACGTGCACAGACCCCTGGATATTAAACGATTCGTAGCAACGCAAAAGCAAAAAAATTTGTGCTTCGTTTGTTTAAGAGCTTGAAGAAATCGAGCAAAAGAAGAGGGGCGAAAAGCAGACTTCCGCGGAGTATTAAGGGAATTTCGCAAGAAAGTGAGAAGAACGAAACCCTAGATTTCAGGAGATAGAACAAGAAAACGAGATCGTGGGGAAGAGATCGTACCGACAATTAACCAAAAGGATTCTTGTGATCATGTGGCTTTATACGGCGTTCAAGCCATAGAGACGGAATCCGTGCAAAGAAGACCTTTGTCAATGATTTAGGCACCGTTTGCATAGCTTCCTTAGGGCTGGGAAGTCCTTTCTAGACCTAAAAGGGCTTTTTATGCTTGAGCATTTGGTTATACTTCTAAAAGTTGCTTTGGATAGAAACACTTTTTTAAGAAGCCTATTTTGGTAAAGCAGGTGTGAGGTTGCTTTTAAAAACTGAGTTTACGAAACAGTCAATCATATTCTAAATTTAAGTAAAACTTTCAAAATGAGAAAATTATCCTTTCATTTCCACAAGTCTAAAATTATGTACAAGAGCATCATTTTATATAAATTTTCTCACAAAATGTAATTTTTAACTAATAGCCTTGATTCAAAGCCCTTTCGAATAATACCCTTCTCATTGAAGCCCTTCCATTTGTAGGAAGCCATGGCAAGGCCTTTATTGACAAAAGGTCAGTGAACTTTTGCTAATGACTTAAATACCCTTGCATTCCCTTATTGGATAGGATGATAGGAGAGCATATCGTTGGAGCATGGAAGCTACAGCATTAGCTACAACGTGCATTAGAGATGGTAACAGGCCGCGCATTCTCTACAACGGGATGCCTACAGCCATCCTTGCAGCGCCATTTAAGGGAAGCCATGTAGGGTACTAATGGGGGGTACCACTGGTACAGGGTACCAATGGCTTATTTATGGGATACCTTGGCCACGTGGCTTCCCCTGATTGGTGTTGCAATGATGGTTGTAACCATCCTATTGTAGAGGATGGGGAGCCATGGCAACAGGGCAAGTATGACAAACCCTAACTCGCCCCTAAAGAAGCCCCCTAATACCAAACTAGGGATGTAAATGGGTTGGCCCTGCACGGCCCGCAACCCGTTTAGAGCGTGCCCGACATGCTTCAGGCCAAGGTGACCCGCGCTGAACCATGTCGTGACATGCAAAACCCTAGGCCAACACAGCACGGGGGGCCCATGGCACGGGTTGGGGCGTGGCGGGTGTCACGACCCGATTCCAGGGTATACCCCTCAAGAGTCACCTACTAGAATCCGGCGAAGCAACTCTCGCCCCCTCCATAGAAGGTGGCAAACAAGTGAATAATCAAGAGACAAATCTAAATAATATTAAATACTAGATATGTATTACCAGGATCATTACTAACAATTATAAAGTTGAAGCTTCTACCCAAGCCCACCAGCTATTTATCAGAGTAAGCAGCAACCTGAAAAATATATAATGCCGCGAGTAATCCCACAATAGTCGGGTATTTACTCAGAAACACAAACCAATAATAAATATGGAATACCATATAGGTGGATTATGATAATACATAATAGTTCTTGACCTCTATGTCATTATGTTCTTAACTATCGGGAATCAACTTATGATTATAATGATAGTTCATTATATGTATCTATGCAATTTAATTCATAATTTTATTATGGGTGATAGCCTGTAATTGATCAATACATTTTCTCACATTTATGATTCTGTCTGTTAAATATACTTAACTCTACTGTCATCATCTTATAGTTATCTGATATGAAGTCTTATTCGTAAAGCGATTATTATTCCATACCAATACTCTCAACAGTTCTAATCTTTTATCGGATCAGTCCCTCTCTTATTCACCATTCATTCATCTAACTTCGTAATACTATCTACAGTGTTCTCATGAATCTAACCTTATTAACTACAGTACACAGTTCTTGTTGTAATCTAAGTCCTACATTAACGTTTACTAGTTACAACCTTATATATTGACTAACTAACAATTTACTCAATCATAACAATTCATTCAGTACACTATTCAGTTCTCTCATCCATAATCACGAGGATTGGTATCATGCATTATAGTCCGCTCACAGCTACGTACTAGTATGATGCAGCATGCTCCATGCTCACTCTCACGAGAGTCAAGTCTCCATTTTCCACAATTCACAGTACAATCACAACCACATGATATGCATGCTACTATTTCAGTTATGATCATTGGATGTTCATGCTTGATCCGGACTGCAACACCATGCAACTCACTCTTGGAGTCATAGCCCCTTTCGGGCTAAGGATGCCTCACTGGTTGTCACGACCCGAACCGAAAATTCCCAATTACGTAGGTTTTCCAGTTTAGGTGCAACCTTCACCCGTATCACTACGGGTGTGGCTACGGAAAATCAAAACATAAGTGGAAGTTCAAACAGTTCTAGTAAGATATAAGTAACTAAATACACATTGAACTAAAAATCTACAAGTTCTAGGTAAAATAACGTCTAAAGTTAGACTAAATTACATGTTCTATCAGAGTGCGC